>CATIWQ010027321.1:0-30279 GCA_949673415.1 Euphorbia schlechtendalii
TTCCTGGAAAGAAGTCGTATAAGGGAATCATGGGACTTATTGGTTAGTTTGGGGGAGATGAATAACTTTCCATGGTGCATTATGGGAGACTTTAACGATATTAAGTCTCCTCAAGAAAAGGCGGGTAGAGTTCCCCAGGCGATGTCTCGTATGTTAGGCTTTACGAATGCGATCAATGGATGTGGATTACAAGATCTTGGCATAGCTGGGTATCCGTTTATGTGGGAGAGGAGTAGAGGGATGAGTAATTGGGTGGTCGAGAGGTTGGATAGAGCATTTGCTAATGTAGAGTTGACTATGCTTTTCTTGGTAGTTTGGGTTGAAAATATGGTCACCTCGCACTCAGGCCATTCGATGTTGATCTTGCACTATGCTACTGTAGCAGTCCAAAGAAGTTTTCATTTTAGACTCGAAAATGCATGGAAAAGGGATAGTGATTGTAGGTGGATCGTCTTGGAAGTGTGGGATAGAAATCTTAGCCTGATTGATAAGCTGGCGGTATGCGTTGTGGAGTTGGAAAAATGGGCTAGAATTCATCGTAACTCTTTTTGAAAGGAGGTGCGGATCTATAGAGCAGAATTGGACTAGCTGTGAGAAATAGACCGAGATGGGAAAATTCAGATGCGTACGTAGCCAAGAGAGAAGAATTGGGTGGGATTTTTACGCGGCAAACATATTATTGGAAAAAATGAGAGAAGAAGTTTTGGTTGGAGGGGACAGATCAGTATACCCGTTACTTCCATCAGTTCGCTATTATAAGAAGAAAGAAGAGCTTCAAGAGACTGCATGATGACGAGGGTCTGTGGTGCGAGTGGGGTCAAGGAATGGAAGAGCATATTCATGGCTACTTTACTGACAATTTTAATTTGAGAGACCCTCAAGTGGCTGGAATTACTGATTTGGTATAGCCGGCTATCAACAATTGGCATGTTTAGGGGTTGATGTTACCATTTACTGGGGAAGAGATTCAATAAGTAGTTTTTTCGATGCAACCAAATAAAGCTCCAAGTTCGGATGGGTTTAATCCAGGATTTTTTCAATTTTATTGGGATGTAGTAGGTGCAGATGTTATTAAGTTTTTCTTTGACTATTTAAACAATAAATGTATTTCACCCTGTTTGAATGACACATTCGTTGTTCTCATTCCTAAAGTGGAGAGTCCGAGCTCTATCAAAGAATTACAACCAATATCTCTATGTAACGTGATTTTTAAAGTAATATCCAAGGTTTTAGCTAAAAGATTGAAGTCTATTCTTGATGATATTATTTCGTAGATGCAAAGTGCATTTATTCCTAATAGACTTATCACATATAATTTATTAATTGCTTTCGAGGTGGGGCATTATATCAAGAGATGTCAGGTAGGAAAAGTGGGCATTGGAGCGTTTAAAGTTGATATGTCTAAAGCATACGATCGAGTGGAATGGCCTTATTTTAAAGCCGTTATGTTGAAACTAAGCTTTTCGTCAGATTTCATATCTTTGGTCAGTGAAGTATCAAGTATGCCATGATGATGGGCTGTTTGACTTTTTTTATCCCGAATCGTGGTTTACGGCAAGGGAATCCTCTATCGCCTTTCTTGTTTCTTTTATGGTCGGAAGTCCTTTCGGCTATCTTGATGGATTGAGTTAGTAGGGGGCTTATTCATGGGTGCAAAATCTCAAGAGCTGCACCTGAAATTCCACATCTTTTATTTACCAAAGATAGTTATTTCTTTTTCAGAGCAAACATTGAGGAGGCTACTATGCTTAAGGATTGCTTCAGGAGGTACGCTGCGGCCTCAAGATAACTTATTAATTACAACAAGTGATCATTGCTGTGTAGTCCAAATGTAGTTGAGGAAGTGAGGGAAGCAATGCAACGAGTTCTTGGTATCAGAGGAGTGGAGGATCACTGTTCGTATCTCTGTTTACCATTTGTAATATATAGCTCGAAACAAGGTGTTTTCAACTTCATTTGGAATAGAATGCTAGAAAAAGTATCGGGTTAGAATAGGAAAATGTTGGCTCAAAGCGGGTAGCTCAAGCTTTACCAACCTATGCCTTGAATATATATTTTTATTGCCTAGGTATTTAATTTCATCTCTTGAGTAATTGTTTGTAGATTTTTGGTGGGACGGTAGGGAGAAAATTCATTGGATGAGTTGGAAAAGGTTTTTTCTAAGCAAAGATTGTGGATGTCTTAATTTTCATCGATTGCATGAGTTTCATGTTGCGTTGATTGGAAAGCAGGTTTGGTGTATGATCTCAGAGCCTAATTCGGTTATAGCTAAGGACTTCAAAGCTAAATACTTCAAGGACAAATCATTCTTCGATGTGCTTCCCTCGAGGAACGATAGTTTCGTTTGGCAAGGGTTCTTGGCGGCTAAGAAAGTGGGTAGAAAAGGGCTGGTTTGGCGGGTTGGGGACGGGAAGATGATCGATGTTTTGAAGCATCCATGGCTGCCCAACGTTAACAATGCAAGAATTTCCTCTATAAATCCACATTATCTCGATAATGTGAAGGTTAATTCATTAGTTGCCAATGATGGAACATGTTAGATTCGCGAATTAGTGGATCATTTGTTTGACGAAAGAGATCGCACAGTGATTTACAAAATTCCAATTAGTAGTGTTGCTCAGCCAGATAGATTGTATTGGAACTTGGAGAGGTCTGGGTTTTACTCGGTTAAATCGACTTATTATCTATTGGCGGCTAAGGTTGTGAATGGGATTGAACCTGGTTTTACGAGTGGTAACTTGGGTCTGTTTTGGAAGTGTCTGCTACCGTGCAAAATCAAAAACTTTTTGCAGAAATGTGCTACCAATATCTTGCCCCGTTAAGCCTTGTTAAGAAGACACGTGGTGCTTGAGGATGATTTGTGTGACATGTGCTGAGGGGCTAGAGAGACGTCTTTCTATGTTATCTTAGGTTGTCCGAAAGCATGAGATGTTTGGGAGCTATGTGTTGCAGAAGGCTTGCCGATTTCGATTAGCAACTAGGAGCAATGTTGGGACTAGTGTTGCTCTCTGTGTACAGAGAAACAAGTGGAGGTTTGAGCCATAGCCTGGGCCATTTGGGCGCGACTTTATCACCTGGTTTGGAACAATCAAATTCAACTGATTCGTCACGTGTATAATCGGGGTATTTTCTTTCTTCGAGAATGGACTTCGGCTCAATCCAAGCTGACCATCCTTGTCCAAGTCGGGATTCATAGTGGGCTGTATAGAGACACCAATGTGCAGGTGGGGGAGGCAGGCTATGTGCGGTGTAGTGTGGATGATAATGTTTTCAATCATGGACAATGTTTAGGACATGGGTGTGTTATTCGAAATAGCTCAGGAGTGGTTGTAGCAGCTCGCAATTCATTGTTGTGTGGTAGCGATGATGTTGAGATGGTGGAGGCCATGAGCTGCAGGAAGGCTTTAAGTTGGCTAAGAAGAAGAAATGTCAATAAGGTGGTGATGGAACTGGATGCAAGCAATATCATAACGTACCTTAACAGATTTTCAGTTTTCCATTCTCCAATTGCTACAGTGTTAGAAGACTGTCGTCAATTGGCGAACTCTTTTGTTTTTATTCGTTTTGTTTACATTAGGAGGTCTGCCAATCAACTTGCCCATAACCTTGCTCGGGTAGTTGATTCTTCGACACATTGAGGCGAGTGAAATTATTTTATAGAGTCTCTTAGGTTGTAATGTTTGATTTAATGGAATTTCATGTTCAGTAAAAAAAATATAAGTTATACTACACAAATATTACTATATTTAATGTTCATAAAGTATATATTTCAAACAAAAATAAAACACAACATTATATGGTAAAAGAAGAGAGTCATTAATTTTGTATTTAACTCAAATTAATTTTGATTAATAATATTTCATAAATTAGATAATAAAAGTTATAAAATCGTATTATAGTATATAAAAATTAAACTATGAACATTTTAAAACAATCAAACCACATGATATATATTTATTTTAGTCTACCATTTTTTTAGAAAACAATAACAATTTTCTTGAAATTTTATACTTAAAACTGGCACCTATTTGCCTTTTTATATTTAACTTTTCTTTTTCCTAATTATTTTAGATGAATATAGGTTTAAAGTGATGTTGCTCTTCATCAATATTGAATTAGTGGTTCAAAATTCTTTTTTTTTTTTTTTCTAATTATTTTATCGTTTTGGAGGGTAAAACTTTAGCTTCAACCTTTGCTTGTGTGTATAGTTTAGTTCCCAGAATTGCAAGCTGACTTATAAAATTGCTCGTAATATTTATTTTGATGAGGTAATAGGATATGGTTATCTGAACCGCCTCTTTATGTTGCCCATCTACTTGGCTTTTAATCTTACACTCATTTTTCCTGAAAAATATTGGTGATTTGAAATATAATTCAATTGTAATAATAATGAACAAAATAACTTTTATTTAAAAACAAAAAAAATCAGCATCGAAAAACCATAACTCTAACATAAAAAAAGTACAAGTTGGTGTAGTACACAATTTTATATCATCTGGAATAAATTTCATATAATTAAATATTGATAAAAAAAGATTAGGGGTTCAAATTTGTATAAGAATCCAAGATCCATATATCCCAACATTAATACGATATATCCATTTTTGGTCTGTTTTAATCATTTCATGTTTTTCTTTGTATAAGGTCTCATATCAATAAAGACACACGTATTTATACTCTTGACATTCTCACTTTTAGAAGATGTGAAATATTTGTTTCTTCCTATCAAAGTGAAATTAATTAATAACATGTGGTAAAATGAATTTGACATGCATCACAAAATTTACTTAATAGGCGCCAGACAAATGTTTCCACGTGGAACAGATAATGTAAGTGTAAGACACAATTGTATAAAATTTGAAAGAAATTTCATATAATTAAATATTACTAAACAAAGATTAGGGGGTGAAATTTGTATCAGACTCCAACTCACCATATATCCCGACATTGGTATTACATCCAAAAAGTTTTAATCAATTTACTTTTGAGCTTTTAATTTAGAATCTCTCCAACCAACAAAGATATATGAACATACTTATACAATCACATCCTTACACTAGCAGAGCATGATAGTTTATTTTATTAATAGTCGTGATACATGAAATATTTAATTAAAAAATGATTTTACATTAGTTTTTTATTTTCTTTTTCCTATATAATATGACATAATAAATATTGAGCATTTGCTATTCGATCTTCTACATATAAACAATCAAATAAAATGTTAATTCATCAAATTAATTAATATTTTAATATTGAAAGTAATTAAGTATTTATTATTATTAAATTATATTTTCTTAGATAAAATAGACAATCTAGTGTGGTTATATTCTAAGAGATATTGTCTATTTTTAAAATAATCAACATATGCTATTTTTTTCACATGCTACATAATCATAGAAACTGCTATCTACTGAAGAGAAAGGCGGACCCACATGTAAGTGTGAGGGTCCTAGCCCTCCTCAATTTTAATATATTAGTATAATACATATATTGTGCATTACTTAAACAATATGTTACTTGAGATTGGTCGGGCTTTTGTCAAAAGCCCAGGTCAAGCCCATACTTTAGAACTATGGGCCCTGATCGGATTGACAAGTTCATTCTCAAATCTATGAATATTTTATACTTTAATTTTTTTAGCATACTAAATGAAAAAAATAACAAAATATACATGTCTTTGCAAGAAAATGAAAATATAAATATCAAATTTTTCATCTAATTGCATTATTTATTTAAAGTCTTTAATATTTAGTTTATGGTAGTTAAATATAAAACTAGGATAATATATACAAAGCTTAAATAGTTATTAAATATAACATATAAATATAAAATAAATAAAATTAGTATTCGTCGGATCGGACTTGGGTATCAGCATAAAGATCAAGCCCGCCTATAAAACTTCGAGTTTTAGCGGGCTTGAGCTCGGGTGGGGCTTAATGAAAAATTAGTATCCAATCTCGACCATGACAGCGGGCTCGGGCTGGGATCATCGAGCCCATGGTCCAATGATTAGGTCTAGGCGCTACTAAGCGCTTGATCGATTTGTTGTCGCCTAGGTACCGTTTAGGCCGATTTTTTCCACCTACACAACGTCTAAACACATTATTTTCAAGATACCGATATATAAAATAATAACTGTTGAACATTTTAATTTTAAAAAAATTAGCATGAAAATAAAACTATTATATATCGAAATGTCTTCACCATAAAAGTCTTGTTTCAAGAATCAAACCGAGAAATAATATGCTCTAACTCACAAAAAATGTGATTAGAAATACTTTATTATTTTTTAAAATATATTTTCATAATATAATTTATTTTTTAATTAGATTTATAATTTTATATTAAAAAATAAAAAAAGGCAAATCCGCTTAGGCCCCAGAGGCTCTTTCCACCCGACTAGTGCCTAGCGATTTTAAAACACTAATCATACTTAAGAACTAGCATGGTTTTGGCGTGGATGTGGTGTTAACTCACACTTGAAGGGTAAATTAGGAAAGTGTGATACCTTGATCGATATGCAGAGGTGGAGGTAGGTGTGGGCGGGTGTTGGCGGCCGCCCACACTCGACATCAGAAATAAATTGGTAACTCCCTAGTATTCATGGTCTCGTCGGTTATCGTCTTGCCGCCGCCCTGACTGAAAAATGGATATAAAAGGTGAACGAACAGCAATAGAGGCTTAGTCACTTCTCCAACAAGTTCCCTGTCTTCTTCAATGTTGGGGGCGAAAATGATAAATAAAACAAATAAGTTTTCACTAAAGAAGTCATAGTTTAAGCTGAAATGAGGTCACCGTGTTTGCTAACAGATGAACTTTGGAGAAGAGGGAGGTTGAAGGATTAGGCGGCTGACTGAAAGTTAATTAGGATTAGATTCGATGACTTAAGAAATATTTATATATTGGGTATTAGTATAAATTGGGCTTGGATATTGGATCATATTCAAGCTTAGATTGTTTTCAATATCAATTAAATTAATTGGGTCTGAACTGAACATATGTTCAGGAGTTTTCATTGACTCCAAATTCATTAAATCTGTCATTCTTAAATATAAATAAATGCACAAAAGAAAAAAGTATGTCATAATATATTTACATGGAGCTTTTACCTATATATTTTGTAAAATTTTTGTTGTTTCAATCCTACTTAAAAATGTTCTCTTGCATTATAAATGAACAAATTATATATGAATTTTTAAGAAGCTAAAATGTTTAATAGTTTTGATATTTTGTTATTTGTCTATGTTATTTTTGTATATAATTTATTTAATGTCAATAAAATTCCCTGGAATTTTAAATTAAAGTCCGCCCACCCTCTGTCAGTGTCCTGGCTCCGCCACTGTCGATATGGAATAGTAGCACAATGTAGTCCTAGACAAACAAGCTTAATTTTAACAGACGACATGGTAACCATGAAAATGACTCAATCTTTAATAAGATTATATGAGCAAATGTCTAAGCCAAATAATGTTATTGCGATTTTGGCATGTACAATTATTGGAGGGATGTTCAATACCGATTTTGTTGGGCAAACAAATACCACACATTTCTAACAGAGTTGGGAGGATATTGGTGTATAATCATGAACAATATTCACATTGGTACAAGGTCTTTTGGTATAAGACCCAAGAGCAAATCCATGAAGGCTTAAACCCAAAGTGGACAATATCATATCATTGTAAGAGTATGTGGTGTCCTCAGGCTTACACATGCAGAGTTAACATGTGGTATCAAGACCATGACCCAACTTTAGTCGTAATGTGGATGAATCCTCGGAGTCCCGAACAAATGTGGTATGTCCAGTTGATCACAATAATTCGTGTAACCGTTAATGCTCATGTGATTCGTATATTCTCCAATGCAATAGAGCAGGTAAAAATGTGATAGTGGACAGATTGATGATTGATAAAGGTGAGACTCGATGATTATTTGTTCGAGGGGATGAATGTAGGGAAAAAATATATCTCACAATACTAACAAAGTATGGAGGATATTGGTTTATAAACATGGACAATATCTCCATTGGTATGAGACATTTTGTGGTAAAATACAAGAGCAAATCCATGATGGTATTAAATCCAAAGTGGACAATATCATACAATTACGGAGATATGTGGTGTCTTCAGACTTCTGCGAGCAGAATTAACAAATTCTTAGAGTATTGTTTGGGGAGTTGCTAAGTTAATTCTCGTACGTAGATGTTTATTTATCAAGTTGTCCACCGAAACCGTAAGTAATTATAGATACTATAACAAAACTTAGTCCATAAATTTATGCTGATATAGAATTAGGTTTGAACGGGTAAGTAATTATAAATTAATGAGGATTGAAATTACTGAATTTTTGTATGCAATAAGGGCCTTAAAGAATTTTCAAGTTGTAAATTATTTGATTTTCCTAAAGAAAATTGAATTGGGGTAGCGTTAATCACAATTTTACCACAAAACTTGACTTAAGAAAATACAATTCGGAATGTTAACGTACCAAGATTTTATTTGTTTGTGTCGTTACACTTGTACGTTCTAACAGTTGATATAAAATTGACTAGCAAATGCAAGTGGAGGCATTGCATCGAAAACAGTAGTGTCTATTGTTGTTTCCTCTGCTAGCTTCTTGCTTCTGGTGACAGTATCATTATGCATATTTTACCATGTGAGGACGAAGACAAGTTATTTTCAACCCAAAGAAGAAGGTAAATAAGTCATTCTTGTTTATATATATTTTCAAATTTGATTAGTAGTAGTTCTTATGTGGTAAACAAAATCAAACTGAAAATAATAAACCACCCAAACTAACTCAACTTATAAAATTAATTA
The DNA here is from genome assembly GCA_949673415.1 of Euphorbia schlechtendalii. NCBI lineage: Eukaryota > Viridiplantae > Streptophyta > Magnoliopsida > Malpighiales > Euphorbiaceae > Euphorbia > Euphorbia schlechtendalii. The sequence goes on from CATIWQ010027321.1 coordinate 8,820, forward strand.
ATAAACAAAACATCCAAATTGTTCGATGGTTTGTGCTGCCCCAACAAATGGCAGCAATCTCGAAGGCGGTAATTATATGGTTCATTACAGCATGATATAATATAATATATTTTTCAAAATTTTCATTCGATACTTGGTATGGTTTGATATATTTTTCTTAAACTTTTATTTGGTTTGATGGTACAGTAAAACTAAGAATGAAATGTGAAATAAAATTTATACGAAAATAAATAGAAGAAAACTTGTAATTTATGAAGTGGTAGAGGTGGAATAAAAACTTATAACATTGAAGTGATGGAATTTATAGCTTAAAAGAATCAGGTTAATGTTATTTTTTTTAATATAAAATATTAGTACAATCGAAAACACCTCGTTAAATATGAAATTTCTCACATATCAAATTCAAATTTTCTCTAATCTTAAAATATTTATCTATTAAATCGTTTTTTTTTTCAACGAGCATTTTATAATAATTTTGTTCGCTTATAATTATCTTTAAAATAAGATCCATATTGATATATTTTAAAAAATATTACACATTTATACAGTAAACAATAGGTATAAAAGGGTATAAAGCGTGCAAGACATTGCAAAGATGTCTGCTTTATGCCTCTACTCTTCTTACTCTATGCTTCGAAGATCTTGCACAATTACACGTCTCACGCTTTATACCTATATACACATGCAGTATAAAGGTGAAATAAAGTGGTATAAAGCGTGTGAACGATGAGAGGACTTGCACTTTATACCTGGTTGTACTCTTCTTATACCAGGTGTAAAGGGGTACAAAGGTGGTATAAAGCATAAGTAATTGCATCGTTTGTGTGTATTATACCCTTCTATACTACCTTTATTTATTCAATATAATGAAGTATAAATATGTAAAAAAATAATTTAATAACATATTAATATGTTTTGTTTTCAAGATACACAAAGAAATTATAAATCAAAATTACCATAAATTTACGTATTTGAGTAAAATAATATTGGATGCCTTAAAACATTATGTCCTCGTCTTCAATGTTTTTAACATTAATACAATGCAAGAGATATATAGAGTTCAAAATGTTCAACTAGAATATTAACTTAGTGTCTTTTCGAAGATGCAAATGAAATTAAAACTGGAGAATCCTTGCAAGTTGATATAGAGACTCTCCGAGTTGCGACAAATAATTTCTCAAATGACAATAAGCTTGGAGAAGGTGGCTTTGGGACCGTTTACAAGGTAATATATTTTCCCGTTTCTCCAAATCTGAGCAATGAGCACACCATTATTCTTAACTTGAGATCATTTAACCCAAAAGTTTAAGTGGACGAATAATTTCTAATAAATACGCTTATTATCATATTTGATAACTAACAGGGTCAGCTTCCTGATGGACAAGCTATAGCTGTGAAGAGATGGTCAAAAAATTCAGTACAAGGAGGGGCTGAATTCGAAAATGAAGTCTTATTACTAGCCAACCTTCAACACAAAAATTTGGTTAGACTTTTGGGTTATTGTTTCCAACAGACGGAAAGGCTTCTTGTCTATGAGTTTGTTCCAAATAAAAGCCTTGACTTTTACATATTTGGTAAGATCCTCATTATATATCATACCACAACAAAATAAGAAAAAATAGCAACTAAATAGTAAGGAAAACTCAAATTAAAACAAGGGTAGTAACAATTTTTGGTTCGTAAATACAAAATGTTTCTTTGCTAATTGACTTTTGATTTGTTGGTAATATGCCCTTGCTAATTAGCAAAAAATAAATTACCAAGAAACTTATTCTCTCATATCCGAATGGAATTTTTATTGATCCGTTTATACATTTAAATTTCTTTGTGGTGTTACTTTTTCTTTCTTTAAACCTATTTGTAATCAAGTTCTAATTAAAATGGCTTTAAATCAATATGCAGGCTCTCCCTCGCAAGAAATGGAATTAGATTGGAACAAACGTTATAAAATCATTGAGGGTATAGCTCGAGGAGTTCTGTATCTTCATCAAGATTCTAGAATTCAAATTATTCATCGTGATCTTAAACCTAGCAATATACTCCTTGATAATCAAATGAATGCCAAAATCTCAGATTTTGGTACAGCCAGGTTGTTCAAGGTGGATCAATCTCAAATTTCTACTTGCAGAATTGTGGGAACCTAGTAAGTATGCATATTCTTCTTCAAAAATGTAGAAATATTCTAATTTCTAATTCTAACTTCACAACACATTCTATTTGTGCGCAAAATCAACAATTTTATGCCACAAAACACACATATAATTTGACTTGGAGGAAACTGAAATTCGAATTTAGAATTTATAAAGTAGCCTGGATAATTTATTAGGATCATTAATTTTAATTTTTAGAATAAAATTTTATCAAAATAATCAGTTATTAATTATTATACACAATTCTTATACCGATTGCAAAATAATTTGACACAAGTATGATATGACGTGCCAGTAAAAAAATTTCAATATAATATCATTTAATTATTTACTAATTGATTTATTTTCTTGGTTCATAATAAGCAATTAATTACAAATGCAGTGGATATATGCCTCCAGAATACGCAATATATGGCCAAATATCAACAAAATCTGATGTGTTTAGTTTTGGTGTGATTCTTTTGGAAATCATGAGTGGTCAAAAGGTCAATCGTTTTGGCTATGGAGAAGCGAAGCACGAGGATCTCTTAACTTATGTAAGTACTATCTTGACATATATAATGTTTTAATTAAGTTTTAACAGGTTGCAAATTTTGTAGATTTAAAGTTGAATAAGTATCTTTATTATTAGTTTGATAAATAAACCTCCCAACGATTATTATTGCATCTTTTAAGTTTCTAGTTACTAGAGAAGCGAGGTTAATTTAAACATAAATTTAGGGTAATAGAAGATTAATTCTGTTATATACATATCAGATTTAAAAAACCCTATCAGAGCAGCAGCCACAACCACCATGCCGCATCCATCAGCCACCGCCAGCCCAGCTGGAAACTGATCACCTCCACAACACCATCTTTCGCTGCGCCATTATCCTTTGCCCTAACCTTATCGTTTACAGCCCTTTTCATTACAAACCGACTTCCACAAACAGCAGCGTTCTCAATGGCGGCGCAAACCAGAACCACCGATCACCACCAACGGACCTTCATTGGAGGTCTTTTCTCTGACCGTCAACAACCAGTTTACCGCCAAACATTCCCCCGAAACCCCACCCATTAATAACCCTTTCAGAATCGGTTCTTGAACCCTAATAAATCAAAAATCTATTTTGAAAAATTCCCAACTCGCATGGTGCTTCAGCTATGCGTTCAATTTTTGCGAAGTTTGGAGTGCATGGTTCGGTATTCATTGCACACAAGTGGAACATCAAGAATCTCAATTTCGGTTTCATAACAACTGATGGATCGATTCATTTTCATGAAGCTTTATAACGATTGAATGCTATTTTTATTGGAAATATTCAGCTAAGGGCATTTAAGGCTAGGTTCACCTCTAATCCAAGAATAATTACTTCGAAACAGAGAGAGGAGCCGCAACAAATACAAAAACAAAGAGTGGAATTTCGTGATTCCCCGAGAGGAGAGGGGTCGTATGCCAATGTAGTGGCAAGTTCGAGAGATTCAACCTAAGGTTCTAATGCAGTTCATAACAAGATTTCTCAAGGCGCTGCAAACAACCAAGACAATTCAACGCAATGCCAGAACCTTATGATCAAAGTGGCCTCTTGGATAAATAAGTCATGTCTAGCACTCTTGCATAATATATCTAATATTAGAAATACATTTGAATTTATGCATGAAAGGGACTTTGATGTTGCTGTTGCTACCCCAGCGAGAGGCGATTACATGATTATTTCTTTTAATTGTGTGCATGCCATGAATAATTTCGTAGGAGAATAGAGGATAATGCAACATATCTTTAAGAGGGTACACTTATTGATGGTTGATTTCATACCAAAGGAATATCATATTCTTAGATTTTATGGGATTCCCTCCCATACTTATTTGTGAAAAGTTGATCAGACAAATGGTTGCCTCCTTTGGTAGAATTGTCTCTTTGGATTGCAACTTCATTTGACATAAGCAACTTTATGTTGTTTCATATTTAGTCTCGGTACCATTTGGAACAACAAGTTGATCATTCAAGATTATCGTGGAGACGATGGAGTTGACGATATATACCAATCTAAGGCAAGGAATAGGCTGCCAACATTGCCAAGATAGTGAATCAAATGTTTCTTGCAATTTCCAGTGAAGTGTCCGTTGAGTCTAGTGGATCGATTTCATCTCTACAATCGAAGGAATGAAACAGCGTTTCCAATGGAAATTCCAGATTGGAAACTTGAAAACTAAGGGAAAATTCTTTGGCAAGTTTGAGTGTGATTTTCGAGACATATATTGAGCCAAAAGTCGCACAATTGGAGGCGGTTTCATATCATCAGGTAGTAGAATTATGAACAAAAGTTGTGATCAACCAGTGAATTCAGTTTCGTTGGGTCCGGATATTTCTAACATGAATCGCGTAAACATCTTGTCTCAAAGTTCTTCATCGGAATTGGAAAAGAAATTAACCATTGAGATGGGAAGCAAGCTAGGCTTATTCAAAGAACGTCATTAGACGTTAGTTTTGGCAGCTTTGGAGTCGATTGCAGAGCGATGAGTAAATGGGTCCTTTACATCAAGTTACTTTACTCATTTTGTATGTCAATTTCTTTCTTAAGTTGGAATTGTCGAGGAGGTCTCAATAATAGGGCGAAGTAGTGGTTTATATTATCATGCGTTCATAAACATAATTTAATTTTTTTTGTTATGTTGGAGACTAATCAACTTCAATGTTGATTAACAATACTCCTAGTGCGCCTATCCATCTTTGCAAGGGTTTGAAACAGGGGGATCCCCTATCACCCTTCATTTTTGAGCTCGTCGTAGAAGGTTTAAAATAGCTCATGGATTGTAGTATTAGAGAGGGGGTGCTACCATGATTCAGACTTGATGATTCGTTACCAGATATTTCGCTACTTCAGTTTGTGGATGACACTTTATGTTTTCTTCTGATAGATGAGACACTTATACCGAGTTTCATACGCATCTTGAGGTGTTTTGAGATCATTTCGAGATCTACTTATCAACTATCACAAGAGTGCACTAATGGGTGTTCATGTCTCTGAAGTTCATTGTCATCATATGGAAATTTATTGGGTTGCTAGGTTGAAAAAAATCTGATAAAATATCTAGGTGCTCCTCTTAGTGTCAATCGACCAAGGATCGCTGCTTGGGATCCCTTAATTGTGAAGTTCAAGTATCGGTTGGCGAATTGGAAAGGAAGCTGCCTTTCTTGTGCGGGAAAAACCATTCTTATTAAATTGAGACTATCTTCCCTTCCGATTTATTTATTGTTCAGTTATAAAATTACAAATTCTGTAATTATAAATTGAATCGTCTAATGTGGAATTTTTTGTGGCGAGGTGATTCGGATGTAAATGGTATGTGCAAAGTATGTTGGGACACAAATAACCTCCCACACCACTTGGGGGGACTTTTTATTCGAGATTTCAAACTAGTGAATTCTAGCTTACTATTTAAATGGTTATGGAGGATGCGAGTTACGAATGCAAAATCTCTTTGGTTCACATATTATGTCAAGTGGTACGGGTTGCGATCTTGGCATGATATGGTACTTCTAGATTACATAATAGTTTCACCTATTTGGAGAGGTATTATCACGTGTTGCTTCAAGAACAATTTGATTTGCAGTTTTTTCTCTTCACAAGTGCGTGTAAGAGTGGGGGGAAAATGTGTGGGTTCCTTTTGGCATGACAATTGGACATCAAATAAATCAATTTAGTCTTTATTTCTGAATTTATTTGCATTTTACAATAGGAAACATTTTACAATTCAAGAGGGGTGCAGTTTCTTATATGGTAACCATGTGCAATCTCGCCCCTTTTGGAAAAGATGCTTGAGAATCATGGGGCAACAACGATGTATGGAGTTGAAAGCTTGAATTTTTTTATCATGTCCATCCCTTATTTAAGTCTCAGGATAGTCAATTATTGAAACGATGATCAAGTTATATGGGAGATCGAGAACCACACTGCATACTCGGCTGCTTCCTTTAGCCATGGTTACTACCAACAACCTCGATATATAACATCGAAGAAGAACTTTAATCTTGTTTAGAGTACTTATCTATTGTCCAAGATTAAGTTTCTGGATGGCTGGTGCTTCATGGTAGAATACCAACGGGCGAGTTTCTATTTCGAAGAGGTTGCAACACGAGTGTTGATGGAACTTGTCCATTTTACATGGATACACAAATGATGGAGCATTGTCTTTTCTATTTTCTGGTGAGCTATAGTTTTTGGACAGATGCTTTTAAGTTGCTGGGAATTTTGATGGTCATGCATCAATCGGGTTACAATTTCTTATTATTATGGAGTTCATACTTCAAGCATGGAATTTGCCATGACTTTGAGACATTGCGGTTCCTTATGTCTTGGAATATTTGGAAGATTCGTAACAAATTTATTTTTGAAGGCTCGGTTGGATTGAAAAACATTTTCATTGGAAGCATTACTTATGTTTGTTTCTTTTTCATTCTTATAAGCGTAGTTTTTGCTTTTCGATCTCAGATTTATTCACAAATCCCAGTTCACTACTCATTTTGTAACTCAAACACACACACACACACACACACACATATATATATTGCAAGAAATTTATTTATGCTATTACAATTGATTGAGTGAAAAGCTAACAATACTAGAGCTTCATACACTTACAAACCATCTTATTTCAATATAAATTTATAAGTGGTAACCAAGTTACAATATACCGACGTAGCCACTCCGATGCTTAAGTTAGTATATTTTAGGGGGGAATCAAAGAATGTAGTTTAATTGCTTGTGTGTATTTTGTCATAGCTCTGTATCCATTGTCGTAGTCCTTTTATAGTGTTAATCATGAAAGGCCCAATTAATGGCTGCAGATTCACTAACCGTTGTTAAATGTCCTAGAATATCTCCATCATTATAGCATATTTGACTTGACCTTAATTATCATTTGTATTTGCTTATTTGACAATCCTGATGGGCTCTCTATGGGCCCTTCATGAATCTAACTTTACTAGACCTCAAATTAGGTCTCTTATATATAGCTTACTATCATATGTCCCCCCTTAACCGAGACCATGACTATGTTCTTTTTAAGGAGTAAAGTTTCATGGTCCAAGATGGTAGAACCAGGCTGTTATTCACGCTTGTCTGAGAAGACCGACCCTTATTCATATCATTCTTTCTACACTAAAGGCGATTTCCATCCGATGTGCTTATGTACAAGTAGAGATGTTCTCCTAGGACCGGCTTGCTTAGTAATGGTGGTGATGACAAAAACCATTTCAACTCCTAAAAAGCTTGTCGACATTCCTCGGTCCACTTGAAATTCTTTGCTCCCTTAATGGCCTTGTAAAAAGGTAAACATCTCTTTACCGAGCATGATATGAAAAGATCTAAGGCGTTGATCCTTCCATTAAGCTTCTGTACTTCATTCATATTTCTAGGAGGTGCGAGATCCAAAATTGCCTTGATCTTGTCCGAGTTAGCCTCAATCCCTCTCATCGATACCAAAAATCCAAGGAACTTTCCTACTGAAATTTAAAAAAAACATTTATCCGGATTCAACTTTAAATTGTAATCATTTAAAGTTTTCAAGACCTTGGCAACATCGGTTGGATGCTGGGCTACTGTCTTACTTTTGATAACGATGTCATCTATATATAGCTCAACTATTCCACCAATGTATCCTTCGAACATTTTGTTTGTGAGCCTTTGATAATTAGGCTCTGCATTTTTCAATCCAAAGGGCATGAAATTATAGCAATAGGTTCCTTCATGGGTAATGAATGCAGTCTTCTCCACATCTTCCTTTGCCATTCTAATTTGGTTATACCCTGCCTTGGCATCTAACATAATAAAGCCTCATAACCATTCATTGAATCAACCAACAGGTTTATATTTTATGAAGGATAATAGCCTTTTGGGCAAGCTTTGTTTAGATTCGTGAAATCTACACACATCCTAAAAGATCCATTAGGCTTCTTCACTAGAACAACATTAGCCAGTCACGTAAGTACTTCACTGGCCTTATATGTCCGATGTTAAGCAGGCGCGTAATTTCATTCTCTATGGCCTTTTGCTTCTCAGATCTATGATTTCGACGCTTTTGCTTGATAGGCTTTACCTCAGGATTTATATCAAGTTTATGCTTTGTGACCGACTAACTCTCATCATATCAGCTTCGTTCCAAGCAAAAGAGTTCTCATTTTACTGTAACACCGAAATGAGCTCAGCTCTCATTGTGGGATGTAAATCTGCCCCAATCTACACTTGCTTCTCATGGCCAATCGCTAGCTAAGCGTCCATGAGGGACAATGCGGTGAATATCTTGCTCTTATTTTGGTTCCTTTTGGGGTGAATGACTTGATGGAAGCCATGTACGTTTCTTGAGCTAGCTTTTGATGTCCTTGAGCCACGACCATCCCATAAGTAGTCGGGATTTGTAGTGCTAAATACCACAACCCTATTACTGCTTCAGAGTCACAAATTATCGATCGACTAAGCATGACGTTGTACGTGAATGGCATGTCCACCACTAAAAATTCTGCCATGGATATCCATACAGGGCGATCATCTCCTATTTTTACCGGCAACGTTAAAGAATCTTAAATCAGGATTTGTTATCTTTTGGATCTTATGATCGGATGTCATTCTGATCGAAGCTCGCATGAATTCGTTTTGAGTGCATCATAGGTCCCCTTCGTCAATATGTTGACCAAATTTCTTGTATCAACCAGGACCCTCTTTACCAAAAAAAATTATTTATGACCATATCTATCACCAGCGCATAAGAGTGTGGTGCCGGCCTTGGCAAATGACTAAAATTGAAGAAAATCCCTACATCCGTTCGTGTCTCATCATCTTCATACATCGTTGTCTTTCCTTTGGGAATCTTACCCGCTACAATGACATTTATTACTCCTCGATGAGGTGGGCCTCATTAGCTCTCTCATCCCTTATTGGTTTAGGTCGATCTTCATTACAACGGTCATGTCTCGGAGGATTAGCGAGGAATCGATCCAATTTTTCCTTCATAACTCGCTTGTTAATCTTTGCTGCCAAATTCCTGCAGTCCTCGGTGTCATGCCTTTGTGATTTATGAAAGTCGCAAAATGTGCCAGGCTTTCTTGGTCATCGCAAAGCTGGTGGACAATTATTGTGCTGATTTTTACTCTCAATCCAATACAAGAATTCCCTTCTAGGGACCCTCAATGGTATCAAATTTTTTGGCACATCGCTATTTTTATAATCTGATCGCGTTAGGCATCTTCGGCTTATAAGAAGTTCCCACGACAGAAGGTACTGAATTCTCAATCGGAGCTGATTGCCTCTGTATAACGTCATAAGAAATCCAACTTCTTACTCTACTCATTATTCCAGCAAGCGACATCTGTCTCTTAGTAATTAGATCCTTCTTTAAATCTGCATTCCTCATGTTCTAACCCAGGATATCCACCGCCACGTCCATATTCTTTTATTCCCCCCAAAAGTATATTAACTTAAGCATCGAAGTGGCTATGACGGAGAACCTAGCTTAGCCATCTGACGTATTTATTGTTTTACAAGCTTAACCTGGTGTTCAGTGGCGATCATGATCCGATATATTGTAACGTGGAAACGTAATTTGAGATAATTGTTAAATGACTAGCACGAACGGAAAGAACATGATGGAAGATCAGTATGATGAAGCACCGAAGCCGACTTTGAATGTAGATATGCCCCTTCCTGGATTTACCCAGGTAGTCGGCTCTGGATTGGTCTCACACCAAACAAAGTTGAATGAGACTCCAACGGATACCCAAGGAGAAAGAATCCTTTTTAGACCCATCTCTTAAGATATAGATTGGCAGTTTGAGCTACTCCAACAAGGTGGGACACCGGCATAAACTAAGTTCTTAGCCAATCTAACAAAGCAAAATCTTTATATGATTGGAGACGGGTCGGTCAACCATATGAATACACAAATGGCCTAGATTTTAACCCGGTAGGAACGATTATTGGGATTGGAAAGGAGACTGTTTCAATCTAGCTCTTACTCAAGATCGCATCATAGTCAGTCACATTAGAGAAATGTATATCGTCGGAGCAGATCACCACCTCAAACTTCGATTCGAACAGTGACCCCCCATCGAGCGAGTAGAGAGACTAAGGGAGAGATCTCGAAGTCCCGTAAACTCCCAAAGGTAAGAACGGTCATGGAGAGAGCCATCCCCTCCAAACTATGGCAGCCCCCACATTCAAAGAAGAGAGCATACTCCACAAAGGAGGATTGAGGCACAAGATAGACAAAGGGAGGAACAAGTAGTAAGGATGCATCGTCGGGCCTCACCAGAAGCGTCGGTGCATTAAATGGGAATCCCTACCACTGCTGCTGACAAGGCCAGATCTCGAAATGTGACTGACTGGAATGAGAGTAGTGCCCAACAAGTTACAACAGAAGCCAGAGAGGAAACTTTGGTTAGCAAAGTGTTGAAGCGGGTCCGGGGTATGTTCGTAGATGTTGGGATTGATCCTATAACTCACGAAGTTGAAGCGACCGACTCCCCCTTCTCTTTAGAAGTAATGCAAGAGCTGTTCTTGAAGAAATTTCATTATCCAGTACTATCGAAATACAATGGAGAGGGAAATCCGACCCAACATATGAAGGTCTTCCGCCAGGAACTGATCACTACCGAAGTAACCGACTCACTGATGTGCAAGTTTTTTCCTCCCACATTGATAGGACTAAGCTTGTTCTGGTATGAATCTTTGAAACCATGATCAAATTCAAATTTCAACCAGCTTGCCAAGGAGTTTTGCCTCTTTTTTGTGACATCGATCCCACAAACACGATCGGCTCAAGAGCTGTAGTTCATCAAACAAAGCAAGCAAGAGCCCTTGGGTGAATATATTGACTGATTTCATAAAACTTTAATGAACATCAAAGAATGTAGTTTGATTGCTTGTGTGTATTTTGTCGTACCTCTGTATCTGTTGTCGTAATCTTTTTATAGTGTCAATTATGAAAAGTCCAATTAATGACTGCAGATTTACTAGCCTTTGGTAATCGTCCTAGAATATCTCCATCATTGTAGCATATTTGACTTGGTCTTAATTATCCTTTGTAACTGCTTATTTGACAATCCTGATGGGCTCTCTATGGACCCATCATGAACCTAACATTACTGGACCTCAAATTGGGCCTCTTATATATAGCTTACTATAATAAGTACACAAACTAAGTAAACAAAATTTTTGAACAAAATTTATTCCATTAAAAATTTATAATCTTGTAGATCTGAACAAATAAACTTATTTCAATATGAATTTATAACTACGTAGAGGTGAACTGAATTGACTTGCAATGAACTTATTTCAGTATAAATTTATAATAATATAAAGTTGAATTGAATTAAACTGAACATAACATGTTGATAATAAATTCAAAAGAACAACACCTATGTAAGGTTCAAATTCTAACAGTTCTATTAAAGTGCAGTGAACATTCATGTACAGTAGGAAAATGAGAAAGGCTTCGCTAGTGGTTGAACATCTTCCTATGTGTTGGTGTTTATATGAAAAGTATTAAGATGCAGATGAAAAAAATTGGAATTGCATTATGAAATGCTAGAAAAAATAAGTTGTAGAATTCTAATATTGTGAGAATTTGATATATATTATTTGATAATTAGGGTCCCATTATATAATAATAAGTAACAAACAAATGAACTATTTCATAGGAGAATAATATCTCAATCAAAACTAAATCAAAGTAATCATTGACCGAGTAAAATAAGAAATTATTTCAAAGTTAATTAAAAACTCAAATTCAAATCAGCAATCTTGAGGCATAATTCAACGCCAGGGCTATTAGAGTTCATGGTTTCGAACCACAATAGAGTAGAAGTGGGGTTTTTATTTGTTTATTTGTGGTTTCGCAGAATGTGTAATAAAAATAAAGATTCACCTGCAAGTGTGAGATTTAAAATATAGAAAGCTAATAATGGTGGTTTTTAGGCATGGAGAAATTGGAAGGAAGGGACGGCATTTAGTGTTATAAATGAAAATCTGTTGAGAAGTGGTTCAAGAGAAGAAATGATAAGAAGTATACATATTGCATTACTATGTGTTCAAGAAGATTTGGGAAGAAGACCAACCATGTCCTCCATTGTTCTAATGCTTAGCACTTCTGTGGCCCTTCCTCTACCTTCAACACCTGCATATTTTATGATTGCCTTAGACAAGAAATCACAAGATAATAATAATAATCTTGAACTTGAATCAATCATGACAGTTGATGAGGTTCCACTGACTGATGAAGCTCCTAGATGATATTTGAGCAAAGTATTTTTCGGATTTACAAGTGTGATTATATATTTAATCATTATTGAAACAACCATTTTTGTTGTCTATTACAGTATATATATTTACCATTGACAGTGCCAGATTTGTTGATCGGGAAAAACTTTGATTTGCTTCCGAGTGACGAAAATAATATCTGGTCGATAACTATCAGTCCAACTTATCATCAATTTTAATCGGAAGTCCCTAGAAATCAACATTTCATGATAAACTCAAGACTGTCATTCCAAAAGCTAGGAGATAGACGTTACATTTGATAAAAAAAAAAAAAAGTGGTGCTTGTTTGGTCCAAAATTGTTTTTGCAAAATAAAGAGTTTACTTGAGTAACTTTTCATATTTCTCGCATGAAGGACTTTGATTCTGCAGAAGTCCACTAAAAGAGGCGATCCTTCCAACTTGGTGAACTGATTGTGATCTCGTGCTCTTTTTTTAAGACAAGGATTATGTTAAAACTCGGAAAAGATGGGTAACACAATCGGGAAGGGTAGACCAAATTTCCGTTACCTCATCCAAAAAAGTAGCTTGTACTAAAGTATGGGCAACAACAATATTGTCATAACGACTTACCCAACTAAAAAGACACAAAATATATTACTTAAGACAAAATCTTACAATTCTCAACAATCGAGGAAATATAAGAATAATCAACATCACCACTAACTAAAAGATTGTATGATGACTTCTTGTCCGTTTCAACAATGATATGAGAATACTCCAAGTTCTTCAACCAAGACAAGGCTTCCATAATGTTGCTTCACTTCAGAGGGCACCTGTTGCTGGTCCTCATCCTCAATAATCACGTTATTTGCACTTGGAAAGGACCCCATCAGCCCATCTTGAACCTGCAAATAAACAATGGGAGAAGATGTTGGAATTGTTGACGTGCCCTAGTTCTAAAGGCATTGGTTCATGCAGTGTCACATTATAAAGGTAATAATCTACTTTATTTATACCTTGTGCTATAATATGACTAGAGTATCCATTGATTGATGATCATAAATGTCTCAAGTCTGTTTTAATCATGGGAATGAATAAAACGGAACGAAATACTTATATGTTGGATGATCAATAGCAATGTAGTTGCAATGTCACTTGGTAAAGTAGATCATGAACATGGGCACATGTTGAAAACATGGGGCTGGACCGATCCACACAGCAAAGTCATATGGTTGTATGTCATCGACAATTTACTGAGTAGGTCTCAGTTGTCCTCGAACTTGATTTCAACTTATTACGGATGTGGAATTGAGTATATTGTAATATATTACTAACGGGTCCTTAAATATTGGATTACAAGTACGGGTATGCTCGGTATATTTCATGACCACATTAGTAGTAGTGTTGAAGTGATAGAATTGCCATTCGATTTGATAAATCGAAATGAATCACCAGCCACTTGATGAATAAAAGTGATAAGGGTGTTCAATAAGTCGTTGACTTATTTTATCATTTTATTCTAGATCAAGAAATACGATGAACTGCATAAATTCATCATATTGATGTCAGTTGGTAAAGAACTTTGTGAGATAACTACTGGGTTCAGTATCTTTAATAGGTGGCTGGATTCTGTCCCAATTGGGGGTTGTAATGGTTTGCTATAATCCGCTTATAGTCTATGGTTGAATCCCATTGCCAACATATGGACAGACCCAAAGGATCTTGCGCTTAGAACAACTGATCTGGGATTTCTTGTACATGCAATGTTACAAAACTTGATGAAGAATCGATTATTAATTAATTGACATGTCAAGTCAATGTAATTGAATAATTTAACTCCAATTAATAGAGTTAATGGTATAATATAATGTATTTTATGTTATTTATTAAAGTAAAATTCAGTTGATTTAATGTATTCGTAAATGGTATTTATTTAATTAATAATTAAATAAATTCATGTATTAAATAATTTAATTGAATAAATTTAATCAATAAAATTGTCATGCTAAAATAATTAATTAGATATTTAAGTTAATTGAATTAATATATATGGTATGATATTAAATTTGATTAAATGTAAGGTTTTAATTTAGTTCAAGGGGTTAATTTGTGAATTATAAAAGATAGCATTTAAATTTGTTTAAGGAATTAAAGTAAGGGGTTTAATTATTAAACTACAAATTTAAATGGACCAATTTATAATTAGAATTAATAAAAAAATCCTAATTAGTTAATTAGGATATAAAACAAAATTAAAAACCAAAACCTAACCTAATTCGGATATTCACAAAAAAAAGTGTATAGCCACCACAGAACCTGTAACACCCCAAAATTTCTAAATTTTGATAACGGTATATTGTTACAATATTAAAGGAATGATAAGAAAAAGTTAAAGTTCGGTAATAGTAAAACGAAGCTAAGTTTGACCGCCAGTCAAACTTTGACCTGAACTATGCAACTTGAGATCGAAAATTTCTATAATTATAATTCATACAAGAGAGAATATATAAGCTATCATTGGAGCTTATAATTGTATGTGCATGTTATTCTTTTACGAAATTAAATTATGAGATTATAAGATGGTTTAACCGAGAAAATGTGGTAAGTATATAATATTATTGAACTAAGGGCAAAATAGTAATTTCACATTAAATAGTTTTATATACATATCATCATTCTTCTTATCTTATCCTGCGTATCTTCATTCTTTATTCTTCTACTCCTTCTTCCTCTTTATAGAAAATTCATCTGACCTTAAAAACTTTCGATTTCTTCGTTTCGACTTCGAATCCTTGTTAGAAATCGATCTCTAAGCCTTCTATCATCATCAATTTATGTAAATAAGGTTAGAAGAGGAAGAAATCAAGTGTTAAGTTTCACATGAATAGTAACCCGAACTTGAGGTAAGTGATTATTTGGACAATTGAAGTTAAATTAGTAGAATTCATGGTAGATTAAGCATATTTAAGGTATTACAAGGCTTATTTTTTATTGTGAAAATTATGGTTTTTGTAGAAGAAACTAATACTAATAGTGGAATAGGGAAAGAGGTGGAAGAAACCCATTGAAGAGCTTAAAAGAGGATTGTGTACACTAATTTCAAATTTTCGGTTTTGCTGGAAAATTTTCAGATTGTACCACTGTTTTGTTTTAATGTTTTCTCATGTTATACTACTCTGATTTGAGTGATTCTTAACTCTATTGATATTAAAAGAAACTGAATTTTATATGTTCAAAAGAAACTTTTGTGAGTTTCAGCTTTCTTATGCATGAAATTGCCGTTTGAAGTTGAATCATGAAATACGTTTTTGGGAGTTTTTTAGTTTGCACACTGTTCAGTGTTTTGAGTATAACTTGATCTATATTGGTTGGATTTCTGTAATTCTTGTGGCATTGAAAATTTGAGACATATGGCTAGGTATTTTAAGAATTAACTTTTTTGATTTGAAGATGTTTTAATAGAGAAAAATACGGGGGAAGTCAGGTCACAAAATCTGGAAATTTCGTAAAACATTAATGTTAATTTTATTGTGTTTTATTGATATTTAAGGATTGAAAATTTAAATATTTGAGATCCTTAATACATGATTTTTTGTTGAATCATATTAATAATATCATATTGAATTTATAAGTATTTTGGTGTAATTGTTGCCCTTAGTAAACGAGTAGAAAATGGGTCCGGGTAGATTGGCGCCAATGAAACGGGGTATAGTACTGTACAAACAATTGGAGCTTTTTCTCCGGAGCTTAGTACCGATACTGTGATTACTGATTTCAGGAGCTTCGGCTTCGGGCTTTGTACCATTATTATGAGCTTCGGCTTCTGGCCTTGTACCATTATTAGGAGCTTCGACTTCAGGCTTTGTGTTGTTATTAGGAGCTTCGGCTTCGGGCTTAGTGCCAACCCCCGTATCTAATACCATTAACGATGCTTAGTTTTTTTCAGGCAATTATTGTTTATGTTATTAGTAAAATATTGAAGACGAGTTATATGTTTAAATATGTATATTGAAATTTTGAAATGTGTTTTCATGATTTTATTTAATCATAAATAAATTGTATTTTATGTTTTAAATTCTATGAAATTGGAATTAGTGTACACCACTAAGCAAGTTGCTTAGCGTGTAGTTATTTTTTACACGCAGATTTAGAAGCTCTGTAGTTAGTGGGGACTGAAGTGATATAAGTGGATCAGCTTGAAGAGCACAAAAGGGAAAAGACTAAATGTGGATTAAAAATTTCATGTAACATTTTGGTTTGTAAAATAATGGCATGTACTAGTTAGTGTGAGGAGTGAGACTTTTTGATAATATCTGGAGTTGTAACTACTTTAGGTATTCACATATTTTTAGGTTTTTAGAGTTTTCGTATATGAATATTGAAAGTTAATTTGTTTAAGTATTAATCTGAAATATGGTAAATTGATAAGTTACTGATAGTTACTGTTACCGTGACACTCCCGATCCGAGGGTGTTACAGAACCACATACACGTTTTCAACCTTATGTGAATTGGGTTCTTGGATTTTTCTCTCATCGTTTTTCATCCATTCATCTAGCAGTGGTCCCGGTTCGAGAGGAGTTCGAGCACGTGATATTGGAGAGCTTTCTCTTGAGAGCTTTTACTGCAGCTGTCTCTTAAAGAGATATTGCAAGTAAGTTTTATTTGTGAAATAAATCCTATTGAAACCTTATCAATGGTTCTTGAAAAGATCCTATTCGAATTTGAGAAAATTTTAACCGGTAATTCCGCCGACGCGGTTATATTTTTGATGACATTTCCCTTCATTATTATGTGATCTTCATTTAGATTAAGAAAATCAACGCATTGCAAGTTTCCCAACCCACCCTCAATACTTTGAATTCCAACTCTAACCACAATAATTGACAAAAAAAGCAAAGCCTTATATCAGTGGAACACGTGGTAGACCATTTGATATGAGAAACGATATTGATTATTAGATCAAGACCAGCATTTAGAGTTTCAACATGCTAGTGAGTTCTTTCTGTAATATTTGCAAAAGAATTCAAAGAAACTATTACAAATTACCTAAATGGTTGACACAATTACTTTCATACCCTCTTAAATATTTCTTTGCTTTCTGTACCCTTTGCTAACTTTAGTTTTATTTTTTACGTTCCTTATATACAGTTTCTTTCTTCTTCTTCTATCTTCCTTCTCTTCCTGTTGTTACCCTTTTTTTCTCCCTCTGTTAACTCTCTTTGAATCTTGCTTTCTTTGATTTCTTTTCTTCTTTTCTTTTCTTTTTGTTTTGAATTTTGCGATGGATAGGGTTCCGATTTTACTCTATTATTTTGGAGATTAGACTTTCAATTTCAATTTTGTTGGTTACAGTGTCGCAGGTGTCACAATTTCTAGTCAATTTACGTTTAAAGATTTCAAAAATCTCCTGTATCAAAGCTTGATAATAGATCGAAGTGTAGAGGAGTTGAAAATTTAATTTCAAGTTTTGGCTAGAATTCCTACTATGGAGATCAACAACGAAAGTTTTTTTCAATTTTTTGTTTCTTGCAGATCACGCAGTGTTCTTCTCAATGATTATCCTCTGTGCATCACTAAGTTTCGTGTTGTTACTTCTAATGTTGGAGGTAAATTAGGTTGTTTTTGTTTTTATTTTGATGAATTCTATAATTTTTGTTTTATTTCTTTTGTGAATCTGTTTGTACACTGTAATGTATTGTTGTTTTTTGTTGAATACTAGTTTCCTACCACGTAGCTACCTGATAGTATACATTTGATTACTTTCTCATGGTTTTGTACTGTTTTTTTCATTTTTTTTGTGTTTTACTATGTTCCTACCATGTCATTACGTGTTATAACAGACTACTGCTTTTATATTAGCTTACTTAGTCTCATACCATGTAGATACCATTTTTCTTCCCGTTTCTCATTAGATTAGCAAGTCACTTTAATTTTATTATTTTTTCATGAAAACTATAGTAATATTTTATAGTTGTCATTCCTACCATGTTCCTACCAAACAGTATGCTGATTCCTTTTTTTAATTTTTCAACTTAATGTTCCTACCATGTCGCTAACAAATAGTTTGCTAATTCCTTTTTTGTTTGATTTTTACGATTTGATGTTCCTACCAGATAGTATGCTGATTCCTTTTTTTATTTTTCAAGTTGATGTTCCTAGCATGTTTTTACCATGTTCATACTAGATAGTAGGCTTATTCCTTTTTGTTTGGTTTTCCATATTGATGTTCCTACCATGTTCATACCAGATAGTATTCTGATTCCTTTTTGCTTGATTTATCAAGTTGATGTTCTTACCATGTTCCTAGCAGATAGTATTCTGATTCTGTTTTTTTTTATTTTTCAAGTTGATGTTCCTACCATGTTCATAAAATGATTATACCATTTTATCTAATATATAGTGATCTTTACCGAATTATGTTATTTTTTTGTGTTGTACTTTTAAGTTGTTTTCATGTTCCTCCCATGTGGCTACCATGTCCATCTCTGTAGTTGTATTTTATACTCTCTCGTTTTCTTTTTAGGTTTTGAAACTGAACAAAAGAATGATTTTGTCATGGTTTTGTACTTGTTTTGAACAAGAGAATGATTTGTCATGGTTTTTATACATCCTTTAATCCTTTTTACACTATGAATTAGTCACAGACTTTGTTTCATCAATGCGCATATACATATTAAAACATATATGATACCAGTGAGATACAATGAATAGAAAGTACTAATAAGTAACAAAGATGCCTTTAATTATTATTAATAAAATTTCAAAACTGTTTGTGCATTATGGCTAATAAAGATATATCGTCCTAATTGCCTCTAGGGCATACATCATGTCTAACAATGCCAACTTGAAAATCGAAAGGCATTTTTGCTGTAGGGGTTAGATCATTAGATATCTTGTATCATGAACTTTTATACCCTAATTGATTTCGTTTAATGAAAATATCATTTTTACTATATTATTACGAGTGTGTTTATTTTTTAATGCTCGTGTGCTGTAATTTTTTAACAAATCAAGTAACACCTTTTGTTAGTTAATTCATAGCAGTTTGAATTAATTATTGCATACATTCTAATGCATAATAAAGCTGGCGAATCCATATCATAGTGAAAGCATCAAAAGCGTAGATAGAGATGCGTAATCTTTTGTCTCCTCGTATCAATAAGGATCAGCGGTTTCCTCATCTTGTTTGTCTCTCTCCTCGGCACTCTCTTACCATGAAGTAGCCTCATCGTGCTTGTTTAGGTCAGCGGTCCCCAAAATCCATCTGTCTCTGGTAGCATTCAACTCATACACTTTTGTGCCACAAAGCATAAGATCATCATCAATAAAATAAAAATTTTATATAAAGTAATTTTTATAAAGTCATAGAGTACCATAGAGTTCCAAAATAAAAGATGCAAATGTACGAACTACATCATCAAAACAACAAGAAATAAAGCAAAGGAGGATCTAAACTACTATGCCCAGTATTGGGCCTCATCATCTCTGCCATCAACGATCTCCTCATCCTCATCATCATATGCACCCTCCTCTCCATGAGCATCGTAAGAAGTGAGATCTGGGCCATCCCCCATTGAAAGAGAAGAGACATGCTCTTGGAACCTCCGGTGGGCCTAATGAAGTTTGTCTCGTGGTTAGTGCTAGCACCATCACCTCTCTGATGCTTGAAATGAGTCCCCGATCTCTAGTGTTTGAAATAAGTTCTCAACCCCTACGCTTTGTTGTCAGGCTTCATCAACCGCCCTATCTTAGCCTCAAGCCTAGATATCTCAACTCTCTCTCTCCCCTGACCTTTTCATCAACATAGCGGTGTTCGGCTCCTACTAGAGGACTCCCTCTACCACTCATGGGGCCAAAGTCTCTCTTGCTAGTTCCCTAGTAGGCCACATCAGAGGAGCCCCCTCTCTCCCCCCTATCTTGCTAGGTCTCGCACTCCTTAAGGACCAACTCCTCCTCATAACTTCTTCTTGTGTGCCTGTATCTGTCACAAGAAGTTTGAAAGTCAGTTTACTATCAAAATATGCATAAATGGGAGCATAATCAGAGGTGAAGATGCTTACCCCGAGAAAAGACATGACATACCTAGATATATAAAAAATGTGGGCTCCTTCGTCAGATCCCAAGGCCCCCTAACCTGCTTGGCTCGTACCAGGAAAAGCTTGATTATCTCCAGTGGCAAGGGGACCTCCATCTGGTCCATATCCTCATTACCATCCCCCGGGAGGATCATCAATGTCATCATCATCATCTCCTTTGATCCCATCGCTAGGGACATCCTCAAGCACCACCTGTATAGGCACATCTCTGGCATGAATAAAGCAAATATGTCATGAACTCCTGGTACTGACGATTGATCAAAGGGATCCTCCATCCTACGCCCTCAATAAATAAGGCAAACTCCTCGAAAGGAAGTAAGTGGGGCTAGAATAATCCGGTGGGTACACCTAGCAGGACCCTCCTCAAGACTTGGCTGGTCTGCCACCTCCGACTACACTCCCCAAGATACCAATCCTGGGTAAAGGGGCACTCACAAAGGAGATGATAATCGTTTGCCTTGTGCCAAACTCTCAAGATATAAACGTAGTTGGGGAGAGAAACTCATGGATCGATGTTGATCTACAATAAAAAGTTAGGTCAAAATATCGTTGAGCAAATAAATGATAATACCAAAGCTCTAAAAGAAATAGATGTATGCCTAACTACCGCAAAAACATCGAAGGTACACTCGATACCACAGATAACTATATACTCTATCTATCCATGGGAGCATCCAATAGGTAAGAAAATGAACATTCGATGGTGCATATCCCATCACTTGTAGAGGGTTAATAACCCAGTACTCAAAAGCCCATGGTTGCAAATGCATCATGTTAGTATTGGGGCAATGTTGAAGCAATAAAATGTAAAAAAGTCTGAAGACTCACCGGGATCAATAGACGTCCTACCTTTAGCTCCTTCGAAAGGTGTTGAGCATAGGAATCTAGTTCATAATAAATCTAGCCCAAATAGCTCGACACCATTTCCAGCCTAAGATGGAAACAATATCTTCTAATGGGTGCAAAATGATGTAGTTCA
>CATIWQ010027324.1:0-19543 GCA_949673415.1 Euphorbia schlechtendalii
CATCATTTTTCTATGTGATAAGAGGTATTGACAACACCTACATTTATTTGTGAACAAGTTTTTAGCGCAGTTATTAGCCAATAGTTCATGAGATTTTGGAACCATTATTGATTAAACTTATCAGTAGAAAAGTGGCGAACATCTACCAACTATAAAGGCTTCTTCGCCTATTGAAGGAAAGAAAATACTAGTGGATTGTAGCTCAGAAAGGAATTTGGTGGTTGAAGCTAGGCTAGGGGCCGAACTAAGATAAAATCTCAAGCGTACTCTATCCTTATATATCTTTTATTGCCTTAATAATGTTTGCGCTCATACATCATCTCTCACCTTCTTAAATCTGCTTGAAAACCATCCTCAGTTGAGTAAGATTACTCAACATAGCTTAAAAGTAAACTAAGTCAACTCAAGTTGAGTTGTTTACTATTTTTAGACCAAAAAGTGCACACAATTTTATTTACTCAACATGCTCATTAAAATAACGTGACAATTAATTTTAAATCTAAAACAAAGAAGTTAATCTGCATTCACCCTCCTCTACATGATTATTAAGTCCAAATCGAGCCAACAATTACTATTTTAGAATCGGATCAAGTCACAGGCAAGTAACATTTTGAGTATCAGGGGATCATACACCTTTTCTAGAAAGCCCATTTGATTGTCCAAAGTCATCATGTTCCATAGTGCTATGCAAAACTAAGCCTAAAGGTTCCTACGAGGTCACACACATTGGACCTTTAACTCACTAACGTCCAAGTAAAAAAGGTGTCTTCTGACATGTGCCATTTTGTAGTGTACCCGTGGAATTTTTCTTCGTTATCCAAGTAATAAACAACAATCTTCCACATCACATCTTACATGCTCTCTTTAACAAATTTGCTTGAAGATACGAGTTATCGATGAATTGAAGTTCAATGAATTAATCTCATACTTCAACGTTCAAAATCGTTGTCTCTAAACATCCTAAAATTTGTTTCCAACGATTAGATTTGAAAGCTGTGACGAAAATAGATTTGGAAGAACTAGTCAAGATGAGAAGTTTGCAATGGCTACTTCCAGCTTCTACAACTATAAATAGAGCCTAGAGAAGACATTAAAACTTGGTGAATCACCTTGAATTTCCTTAGAGTTGAATCTTTGCTAAAGCAATCCCAACAATTCAAAATTCCATTTTAAGAAATATAAAAGTAAACACTCTACTCTTAATTTATTTTTTTAGAGAGAAATCAGATTGGCTTAAATTCTTAGCTAAGATATTACATTGTAAAGGATTCAACATTTTTATTAGTTGAAATAATCTGTTCTTAAATTCTCTCATATATCTAAATGAGTCAATTTAGGAAGGGTGACCAAACTGAGTATTGAGCGGCAGTTAGGAAGGAAGGTACTTTCTGTAATTATCTATCCATTTAAAGGCTTCTCCACCTATTGAAGGAAAGAAAACACTAGTGGATTATAGCTCAGAAATGAATCTGGGAACTAGAGGTAGGCTAGGGACCGAACCAAGATAAAATCTCAAGCTTACTCTATCCTTATATATCTTTTATTGGTTGAATAGTGTTTGCACTCATACATCATCTCTCGCCTTCTTGTATCTTCTTGAAAACCATCTTGAACTGGGTAAGATTACTCAGCATAGCTTGAAGGTAAACTATGTCAGCTCAAGATGAGTAGTTTATAGTTTTAAGACCTAAAAGTGAACTTAGTTTCATTCACTCAGTACGCTCATTAAAATAAGATTGCAATTGATTTCAAATATAAAAAGAAGTTAATCTACATTCACCCCCTCTACACGATTATTAAGTCTAAAGTGGATAACAATTACTATTGCAGAACCAGATCAAGTCACAAGCAGATAAATAATCTGAGTATCGGGGGAGTATACGCATTTCTAGAAAGCCCATTTGATCATCTAGAGTCGTCGGGTTCCATATCAATCTACAACACTAAGCAGAAAGGTTCGCGGATGGGAAGCCAAGTTTAGGTCAACCATTAGCAGCTCTATACTTCGGGTTCTTATGAGGTCACATACATTGGACCTTTACCTCACTAACGTCCAAGTCAAAAAGGTATCTTCTGACATGCATTGTTTTGCAATGTGTCCGCATAATTTTCGCAACATTAGCCAAGAAGCCAACTGCAATCTTCCACGTTGCATCTCACATGCCTCTCTTTAACGGATTTTCTTAAAGATACAAGTTATTAATGAATTAAAGATTCATGAATTAATCTCGCATGTCAATGTTAGAAATCGATGTCTCTAAATGTCCTGAAATTTATTTCAAACGGGTAGATTGAAAGCTGTGAAGAGAAGAGATTTGGAAGAAGAAGTCAAGATGAGAAGTTTACAATGGCTACTTTCATCTTCTACAACTATAAATAGATCTTAGAGCAGATGTTACAACTTGGTGAATAAGCTTGAATTTCCTAAGAGTTGAATCTCTACTAAAGCAATCCTAGTGTTTAGAAATCCCATTTTAAGAAATCTAATTGCAAACACTCAATACTTATTCTGTTGCAATTCACATAGGCTTAGATTCTTAGCTAAGATATTACATTGTAAAGGATTAAACATCTTTGTAAGTTGAAATACTCTATTCTTAAATTCTATCAAATATCCAAGTGAGTTAGTTTTGGAAGGGTACCCAAGCTGAGTATTAAGTGCTAGTTAGAAAGTTAGGTACCTTTCGTAATCGTCTACCCACTAAAAAGGCTTCTTTACCTATTAAATGAAAGAAAATACTTGTGGATTATAGCTTGGAAAGGAATCCATGGACTTGAGGTAGGCTAGGGGCCGAACTAGGATAGAAACTCAAGTGTACTCTATCCTTATATATCTTTTAGTACCTTAAAAGTGTTTTCACTCATACATCATCTCTCGCCTTCTTATATCTTCTTGAAAACCATCCTTAGCTGAGTAAGATTACTCAACACAGCTTGAAGGTAAACTAAGTCAACTCAAGCTAAGTAGTTTATATCTTTTAGACCAAAAAGTGCACTAAGTTTTATTTAATCAACACGCTCATTAAAATAACATGGCAATCAATTTGAAACCTAAAATAAGAAATTAACCTACATTCACCCCCTTTGCAGGATTATTAAGTCTAAAGCTGACCAGCAATTACTATTTTAGAACCGAATCAAGTCACTAGCATGTAACATTCCGAGTATCGGGGGATCATACGCATTTCCTAGAAATCCCATATTATTGTCTAGAGTCGTCGGGTTCCATATCAGTATGCAACACTATGCCTAAATTTTCTTGGTTAAGAAGCCATGTTTAGGTTAGCATTTAGTGGCTCTATACTTCATGTTCCTGTGAGGTCACACACACTGGACCTTTACCTCACTAACGTCCAAGTAAAAAGGTATCTTTTAACATGCATAATTTTGTAGTGTCTCTGCACAATTTCGCAATGTTAGCCAAGCAACAAACTGCAATCTTCCATGTTGCGTCTTGTATACCTCTCTTTAATGGATTTTCTTGAACATACGAGTTATTGACGAATTGAAGATTAATGAATTAATCTCGCACCTCAACATTCAAAATCGCTATCTCTAAATGTCTTGAAACTTTTTTAAAATAGATGTATTTGAAAGCTATGAAGAGAAGAGATTTACAAGAACAAGTCAAGATGAGAAGTTTGCAACGGCTACTTCCATCTTCTACAACAATAAATAGAGCCTTGAGTAGACGTTACAACTTGGTGAATCACCTTGAATTTCCTAAGAGTTGAATCTTTGCTAAAGCAATCCCATTAATTAGAAATTACATTTTATAAAATTAGAAATTTATAGGAAGACGCTTATATGGCATCCTCACAAGCACTAAAAGATTGCTCGCGAGCTGCCAGCATGTGCTTGGGCATGCTTGTGGGCTGCAGGCCTGCAAGCGCTTGGTAGTGCTTATGTGGGCTTGCAGTGTAGGCCCACCAGCACAACCCGCAAGTAGGCTTGTGCGAGAACCTTCAAGGCCTTGCTTCCAGGAAAATGTAAACCCAAGAGACCTTGCCTTGTGGGCTACACATAACCCGTATACGCGGGTTATGAGCTCGGGTTGACCTGCGGAGCATGGAGCTTCACACAATTAACCAGCATGTAGGAATGGGATTTTCCCCATCCCACATTGTTAAAAAAGGTGACATTTTTCTCCCCTTCCTCCTATAAATAGGAGCCTCCTCCTCCCCTTTCAAACCACTTTAGTTCATCCTTCCTTCTAAGCATGACTCCTTTTCTCTTATGAATTGTTTTGAGATCCTCCACGTGCTTCTCTAGTTTTTATGAGCATTCTTTTGAAGGCTTATTTCTATTTTGGAAAAGAGCCTTCGCTGTTATTTTCGGATTGGTCTAAGAGTTGTCTAGTAGCCACTTGTTAGCCAACAAGTTCTCCTTCCTCATGAGGTTATGGTTGTTAGGGTTCATGTGGACTTGTCATAAAGGCTGTCCTAGTTTGGAGTCTTATGCTAATAGAGTGCTTTCTGATTGCTCTGAGGGATAGCTCTACCACATCAAAGGAAGGCACGCACCAACTGGTAATACTCTATGCTTAGATTCTAGGTTTCTTTTAATAAGTTTTAAAAACCTAATGCATCCATGGAACATTTCAATTAAGATTATATCAATCATGCCATGCTTAGGAGTTCCTTTTAGGTTAATTTCAAGTTTTGAAATTCTACAATGCTAGTTTGCATGTTCATTACTTGCTTGGAAACTAGTATCTCGGGTCTTAGGATACTCTTTTGACCCAAAGTATAGCAACTTCTGCATAAGATAACCAATATCTCAGGCCAGAGGATACTCGTATGACTTTTTCAATAAGACATGACACCAACACATGGATATAATTATTTCTAAGTGTTTATCTCATAGTGGTCTCCAATGTATTACCTAAATTCATTCACGTGTTAACTAAAGATACCACCTTCAGCTCATGAGATTGACTGCTTGGATCTAATCCAAGGAGTAAGCCTACA
This sequence comes from Euphorbia schlechtendalii, assembly GCA_949673415.1. Taxonomy (NCBI): domain Eukaryota; kingdom Viridiplantae; phylum Streptophyta; class Magnoliopsida; order Malpighiales; family Euphorbiaceae; genus Euphorbia; species Euphorbia schlechtendalii. Next base: position 4,971 of record CATIWQ010027324.1, read on the forward strand.
CATGCTAGTCTATCTGCTTCATAGATGTCCGGTCTCAATGAAACTATGACTAGAGATATTTAGACTTTTCATAATTACACGTGTGTGCAATTCTCACCCCTCATAGCTCCCATTATTTCCTCGCACTTTCATGTTATGAAATAGTCACGGACATTGTTTTGTTATATCAACAAATATATACACACATAATTACATATATAATACCAACGAGATATATGAATAGAGAAGAACATCGATATATAACAACGATGCCTTATTATTGATAAATAATAATCTAAAACTGTTTATATATAAGTGACTAATAAAGGTATATCACCCTAAATTTCTCTAGGGCATACATCATGTCTAACAAGCTCCCACTTACACTAAAGCAAATTTGCCCATGTGCTTCATGCCATACTTGTTCACATATTGGTCATGCTTAACTTGAGTTAATGGCTTTGTTAAACAATCCGCTAGATTATGATCCGTAGGGATGTATTCTAAGCTTATATCTTTTTAGAAACTATCTCCTAAGTACTTAGATGTTTCTCTAATGAGACCATAGTTCCTTTGCCTAAGTAATATCTCCATTTTTTCACAATAGACAACTATTAGATTTACAATGCTAGGCACCACACCAAGATCACCACTAAATCCATTTAGCTAAATAGCTTACTTAGTTTCTTCATAAGAAGCGATATACTCAGATTCAGTGATTGAATCAACAGTCGTATTTTGTTTGAAACTTTTCCAAACAACTACCCCTCCATTCAACATTAACACATTACCTGACTATGACTTATAATCATCCTTGTTAAACTAAAAACTTGCATTAGTTAATCCCTTCACAAAGAGATCACTCTCTATAAACTAAAAACATATCCTTGATTCTTCATAAATACTTGAGGTTAGATTTAACAGCCATCCAGTGCTTCTCACCTAGGTAAGATTGAAATCAGCTCATGATGCTCAAAGCATGTGAGACGTTTCATCGAGTACATACCATAACATACATGATAGATCCTATTACCGAAGCATAAGGAATTCCATTCATGCATAGTCTCTCCTCTTGTGTTCTCAGACACCCAGCTTAGAAAGGTTAATGTGTGAGACATGGGAAGATAACCCTTTCTCGACTGCTTAAGGTTAAATCTAGCCCAAACATTATCTATGTATGGAAAACTTCTTTGATAACCATGACTTAACTATTTGAGGAAAAGTAACATCGCTTCTTATCAATAATATGTCATTGACATATAATACAAGGAAAACAACTGCACTCCCACTAACCTTCTTATATACACAGGGCTCATTAGAGTTTGGCACAAAACCAATTTCTTGCTTACTCTCATCAAACGGAATATTCCAACTCCTTGATGCTTGCTTAAGTCCATAAATAGACCTTTGCAATTAAAACTCCCTGAGATGTAAATCCTTTGAGTTGTGTTGTATAAACTAGTTAATCAAGATAGTATTTGAGCTTGCAAACATTGCAAGGTGGAATTTCAAAACTTAAAATTAACCTAAGGATCTCCTAAGCATGTTATGATTGATATAATCTAGGTTAGAACGTTCCATAGATGCTTTTGGGTTTATAAAGCTTATAAAAGAAACTAAGCATCTAAGTTTATAGCATTACTAGTTGATGCATGATTTCTCTCTTTTGGTGATGGTGTTCCCTTAGAGAAATTTTGTAGAAATTCATAAGCATGAGCTTCCAAACTAGGAGAGCCTCTATGATTGATCCACACAGATCTTCACTGACCAAAACCACGTTGAGGAAGAACCTGTTAGTAAATAGATGCTGCTAGACCGCTTGAAGACCAACCTGAAAATAAACTGAGAAGGCTCACTTTGAAAAGAGCCTTCAAAGGAATTCTTCATTTTTTGGAGAAACTCGTGGAAGATCTCGTACAACGAACGATGAGACATGTCAAACTCAGAGAGAAAAGCTGAGCTGAAGTGTATGTGTGTTTAGAATAATGAGAGGGGAGGCCTATATATAGGGAAAAAGGGGAGTGTTAGACTCCCCCCTCTAACACTAGGTGGGATGGGAATATACCATCCCACCTTAGCGGGTTAGCCGCGCGGGTCATAATGACAAGTGGGCTAACCCGAGCACCTATTAGCAAGGCAAACCCAAGCTTGCGACCCGTACAAGCGCTGCCATGGGTAGCATTTTCAAGCTTGCCCTGCACGCTAGTGGCCTACGAGCTTTTCAGCTCACAGGGTAACCGCGTAGACCTTGCTTCTAACAACTTGTGTTCGTTTGGGGCCCACTTGCTACAGGAAAAATACACTTGCTCCGCTCTGTATAATTTTTACCTATTCTTTCTTTATTTTCTTTAATTATTAATTCGGTCCAACCAATTAATAATTCTTCTCATGAATACGATAACTTATATATTCGGTATAGACCCAATCTATAGGTTCTATACTTAGTCCGATAAAGAGCCAAAGTGTGTGACCTCATAGGATCCCAAAGTATATAGCTGCTAGAGGTTAACCTAAACTTTGCTTCCCATCCTAGAACCTTTAGGCTTAGTGTTCGAGACCGATATGGAACGCGATAGCTCTAGATGATCAAATGGGCTTTCTAGCAAAGGTGTATGATCCCCTAATACTTGGAATGTCATATGCTTGTGACTTGATCTGGTTCAACAGTAGTAACCAATACAATACACTGCTTCTATCAGGTTAAGTAACATCTAGTTTATTGAGCTCAGATTAAGTTTTAGCTCATGCAATAGCCGTAGCTATCCTAGAATTAGACTTATTCACGAAGAACACCACTCAGCCATTATGTATCAAGATTATCTAGAAACCTATTCTATCAATCTTATACACTGATAAGAGGTTTATGAGTGTGTCACTTCAACAAGGGGCCCTAGGGTACGTCTCCCATTATATCACTATATCAGGAGCAATGGATCCCATCTTGACTACTCAGCTTACCAACATGTAATCATCAATACACGCGTAATCACCCGTGTCATCCTGATCGCCAGGGTATGAATAAGTATGACCTAAAGTATAGAAACTCCTATACAAGGTAACCAGTATCTCAAGTTTGAGGATACTTGTATTGCTACTACAATAAGACATGACACCAACACATGTATATAGTTATTTCTGAGTGTCTGTCTTATAGCAGTCTCCATTATATTACCCGAATACATCCATGTGTTAATTCAAGGTACCACCTTCAGCTCGTGAGATCGGCTGCTTGGATCTAATCCAAGGAGTAAGCCTGTATATGCTAGCTTGTCCGTTCCATTGATGTCCAGTCTCAATGAAACTATGACTACGGATAGTTAGACTATTCATAGTAACACGTATGTACAATTCTCACACCACATAGCTCCCACTATGTCCTCGCACTTTTATGCTATGAAGTAGTCATGGACTTTGTCTCATCAATGGGTATACACACATTTAATACTATACATATATGATATCAACGAGATACATAAATAAACAAAAAGCATTGATAAACAACAAAGATGCCTTAATTATTATTAATAATAATTCGAAACTATTTGTACATTATAGCTAATAAAGATATATCGCCCTAATTACCTCTAGGGCATACATCATTTCTAACAATCTCCCACTTACACTAGAGCCAATTACCCATGTGCCTCATGCCATACTCATTAACATGTTGGTCATGTTTAACTTAAGTCAATGGTTTAGTTAGCCCATCCAATAGATTCTGATCCGTCAAGATGTATTCTAAATTTATATCTTTCTTAGCTACTATTTCTTGAATGAGATGGTATTTTCTAAGTACATGTCCATTTTTCTGATGAGACCATGGTTCCTTTGCTTGAGCAATAGCCCGATTGTTACCACAATAGTCCGCTATTTGATTTACAATGTTGGACACCACACCGAGATCACCAATAAATCCCTTTAGCCAGACAGCTTGGTTAGCCACTTTTAAAGTAGCTATGTACTCAGATTCTATTGTTGAATCAGCAGTCGTATCCTATTTGAAACTTTTCCAAACAACTGCCCCTCCGTTTAACATAAATAGATAACCTGACTAGGACTTATAATCATTCCCTTTATATACAAAACTCACATTGGTGTATCCCTTCAATGCGAGATCACCTTCTCCATATATTAAAAACATATTCTTAGTCCTGCCTAAGTACTTGAGTATAGTTTTAAAAGCCATCTAGAGCTTCTAACCTGGGTTAGATTGAAATCTGCTCGTGATGCTCAACACATGTGAGATGTCAGGCCGAGTGCATACCATAGCATTCATGATGGAACCTACCACTGAGGTATAGGGTATTCCATTCATGCATAATCTCTCCTCTTGTGTTCTCAGACACTCAGATTTTGAAAGGTTAATCCCGTGAGACATTGGGAGATAACCCTTTCTTAAATGCTCAAGGTTAAATCTAGCCAAAACCTTGTCTATGTACGTACTTTGTGAAAGACCTAGTAGCCTTCTGGATCAATCTTGGTAGATCTTTATACTGAGTATAAAATTTGCTTCTCCAATGTCTTTCATGGAGAACTTCTTTGATAACCATGACTTAACTATCTGAAGAAAAAGAATATCGTTTCTTATTAATAATATGTCATCGACATATAATACAAGGAAAATGATCGTACTCCCACTAGCCTTCTTATATACACAAGGCTCATTTGCATTTGACACAAAACTAATTTCTCAGATTGTCTCGTCAAACCTCATATTCCAACTCCTTGATGCTTGCTTAAGTCCATAAATTGACTTCTACAACTTGCATACCTTTGAGTTATCCTTTTCTTAAGCTATTTCTCCACTTTTCTTAAGCTATTTCTCCACTTCAGTTTTGAACTCTTTGACTTTCTCAAAACTTTCAAACTTGTGCCTCATAAGGTAAAAATAACCATATCACGAGTAATCATCGATAAAGGTTATGAAGTAGACGAAACCCTCATGTGTCGTAACACTCATTGGACCACGTACATCGAAATGTATTCTTTCCAAAGTACTAGTGGCATATTATCCCTTTCCTTTGAAAGGTTTCTTAGCCATCTTCCCTTTTAAACAAGGTTCACACACACTATAGGATACCCATTCCATTGGGCCTAAGTTTCCATATTTGTGTAACTTATTAAAGAGAATCTCATTTATATGTCCAAGAAAAAAGTGCCCAAAGTATGAGGATTCTTAATTATCTAATCTTGATTTCTTAACAATGTTCATATTTAGAATTTTGGTTTTAGTATATAAAACGTAAATGCCATCCATAGATATTCCACAAGCATAATGAACATTATCACATTGAATTTGACATTTATTATTAGAATAAAATTTCAAATCCTTCTATTGCTAAAAGTGCAACAAAAATAATATTCTTAGTGATAATAGGAATATATTAGTAATTGTTCAAAACTAAAACTAGGCCATTAGGAAAACGAAGGCTGTATGTCCCTACAGCTATTGTAGCAACCCCTACTCCATTTCCAACTCTTAGGTCCATTTCTCTTTGCAAGCCTCATAATATTCCGCAATCGATACACAGAAGTACAGATATGAGTACCACAACCAGTATCTAATACCCAAGTAGACTCATAGGGAACTGTAGAGAAACTCTCTATCATGAACATACCTGAAGTAGATGCCTCACTTGGCTTCTTCTTCACTTATTCAAAAATTAGAGCTCTTAACTCACGTTTCATTTCAGCACTTTTCATGAGTCTTCTCTTGACCTTAAAAGCCTTGAACTTTCTTATCTTTCGATCCCTGGCAACAAGTTGATTCTCAAGATTATTTCTAAACTGTATATCATATTGTTCTAATACGTTTACCATCTCGAAAAAATTACAATAATCATTTATTCCATAGAAATCTATTTTGAAATTATTGTACCTATGTAGTAGACATTTCAATATAATTTGTTTCAAGGTATTCTAATCATAAGTAACTCCTATTTTCCTTAACTATTAAGAGTTATCAAAAACAATCATGGCAAACTCAACAGCTGAGGTGTCAACCCCAAAACTTGCAAATAGCATGAATTTTTCAGGTTCATCCATCATTACAAGCTGCACAATCACAGACTCTAGGTCTATATTTTTGCAAAGATCCCTTTACCTTGGAAGTATAGTATTGACCATGAAGTTCTTTGTGAAATCATAGTCTCTTTTATGCTTCACATACTTATCAATTTGATAAATGAAAGGATCTTTTCAAGAGTTCAGTGTATGGATCATCTAGTACATAATACAGGCTAAGCTCTTCAGGAACCTTACCACACACTTAAACCACTCATGAAAGTTGTCTCCTTTATAAAATTTGTTATCAATCGGATGCATATTAGTGTTAGTATTCTTATTCAACCTAGATATAAAATAGAATTTGTTTAGACGTTAGTATATGTACATGCATTTAATATAAGGTCTTTAATTAAATACATTATTCATACTATTTTCTCAACATTTAAATAGTCCCTTCTATTTAAATTCAGGAAATTTGGTTGAACTAATTTTCCTCAGTTGGTAGCATCCATAGCAACTCATCATGACCCCCACTATCGTAGGTCAAGCCATAATAAGACAACCATGGTTGGAACCTATCCATTTTCATCTCTTTCAATTGCTAATCCATTTGAGTTCTCTTTCTCGAGATGTCCGTACCCAATAGTATGACTCCTCAAATGCGTCTCCAATTTGGCATTGGCTCTAATAATGTAGACAACTAACCCATTTTTGTTAAGGATTAAACCCCATCTAGTCTCATGACCAAACACTTGATAAGGGAAGGCATGTTGTACATGTTCTTACATTCGTTTATGAGGTTTATATCATGACTTATGATGGGAAAACTATATACCACCTTAATATTGTTGTGGGGATTTTATTGGTGCCACTGGTCTCACCCTAGTCTTGGTATTATACAATGGATATGATTATGAAAATAATAAGTTGGGGCTATTTGAAATTATTAACTCTAAGGGAAGACATTCGGGATTGGTATATCATAATAATTCCATTATGCTAAGACTCCACATAGCATGCAAAATAAATAAGGTCCATGTTTAAGTCAATGCACCTATGTTTAAAAGTTTTAATTGAACAACTTAAACCACGTTTTAAAACTATATGGGGAATCTAATTCCCATACTAGAAATTGACTAAGTCATAAAAGTACCTTGGGTACTTTTGAGTTTAATATCAATGGAGATTTCTAGGTAGGAGAGACCTCACTTAAAGTGAATGAGAAGCCAAGTCCAATCCTTGCTAAAATAACCACGGGCACTTTGATTCGTTGTATGATGGACAACTATGATTTAAAGATTTCATTCTTTAATTAAGTGAAGTATGAGACGACCCTCAATTAAAGCATTTACATGTGTGGTAAAACATTGCTAATTTATATGATAATCACCTAGACTAAGTTTGAATAAAACCTCAATCTAGTTTTTACATAATAGGAATTGAACCCTAAGTTATGCATAGCATACTTTAATCATTTTATAGAAAAAAAACATTTAAACACATTATTATCAATCATGCATAGCATAAGGTAGGCTCTGATATCACTGCTCGTTAATCAAGATAGCAATTGAACATGCAAATGTTGCAAGGCAGAATTTCAAAACTTAAAATTAACCTAAGAATCTCCTAAGCATGCCATGAATGATATAATCTAGGTTAAAACATTCCATCAATACTTTTAAGTTTATAAAACTTATAAAAGAAACCTAGCTTCTAAATTTATAGTATTACCAGTTGATGCGTGCTTTCTCTCTTTGGTGACGTTGTTCCCTTAGAGCAATACGGCAAAACTTTGTTAGCACGAGCTTCCTAACTAGGAGAACCACTATGATTGATCCACACGGATCTTCACCGACCAAAACCTTGTTGAGAAAGAACCCGTTAGTAAACAATAGCTACTAGACCGCTCGAAGACTAACCCAAAAATAAACCGAGAAGGCTCACTTTAGAAAGAGCCTTCAAAAGAATTCTTCATTTGTTTGGATAAATTCATCAAGGATCTCACACAATGAATGAAGAGACATGTCAAATTTAGAGAGAAAAGTGTGTTTGTTTATAATAATGAGAGTGGAGGCCTATATATAGGGAAAAGGGAGAGTGTTAGACTCCCCCTCTAACACTAGGTGGGATGGAAATATCCCATCCCACCTTAGCGGGTTAGCCGTGCGAGTCATAATAACCCGCGCGGGCTTACCATGCGCACTAGCGGCCCATGAGCTTTTTAGCTCGTAGGGCAGTCACGCAGGTCCCACTTCGAACAACCTGTGTTCGTTTGGGGCCCACTAGCAATGGGAAAAATTCCCTTGCTCCGTTCTGTGTAATTTTTTCCTATTATCTCTTTATTCTCTTTAACTATTATTCGGTCTAATCAATTAATAATTCTTCAAATGAATTTGACAACTTATATTTTCGACATAAACCCAGTCTATAGGTTCTTTATTTAATCGAATAATGACCCAAAGTGTGTAACCTCATAGGATCCCAAAGTATAGAGCCACTGGAGGTTAACCTAAGTATGGCTTCCCATCTAGGAACCTTTAGGCTTAGTGTTCGAGATTGATATGGAACTTGATAGCTCTAGACAGTTAAATGGGCTTTCTAGCAAAGGCATATGATCCCCCGATACTTGGAATATCACGTGCTTGTGACTTGATCCGGTTCTATAGTAGTAACCAATACAATACACTCCTTCTAGCAGGTTAAGTACCATCCAGTTTATTGAGCTCAGATTAAGTGTTAGCTCATGTAATAGTCGTAGCTATCCTAGAATTAGACTTGTTCACAAAGAACACCACTCAGCCATTATGTATCAGGATTGACTAGAAACATGTTCTATCAATCTTATACTCTGATAATAGGTTTATGAGTGTGGCACTTCATCAAGGGGCCCTAAGGTACATCTTCCATCATATCACTATATCATGAACGCGGATCCCATCTTGACTACTCAGCTTACCAGCATGTGATCATCATTGTACCAGTAATCACCCATGTCATCCTGATCGCTAAGGTATGAATAAGTGTGACCCAAAGTATAGAAACTCCTACACAAGGTAACAAGTATCTCAGGTTTGAGAATACTTGTACTCCTACTACAATAAGTCATGACACCAACACACGGATATAGTTATTTCTGAGTGTTTGTCTTATAGCGGTCTCTAATGTATTACCCGAATACATCCATGTGTTAACTCAAGGTACCACCTTCAGCTATTGAGATCGGCTGCTTGGATTATCATGGAGTAAGCCTACACATGCTAGGCTATCCATTCCATTGATGTCCAATCTCAATGAAAGTATGACTAGGGATATTTAGACTATTCATAATAACATGTTTGTGCAATTCTCACACCACATAGGTCCCACTATGTCCTCGCACTTTTACGTTATGAAATAATCATCGACTTTGTGTCATTAATGTACATATACATATTTAATACTATACATATATGATACTAGCGAGACACATAAATAAATAGAAAGCACTGATAAGCAACAAAGATGCCTTAATTATTATTGATAATAATTCGAAACTATTTGTAAATTATAACTAATAATGATATATCACCCTAATTGCCTCTAGGGCATACATTATATCTAATAATATATACATTGATATCAAGGTTCCTATTATGGAACACGGTTTTCACATCCATCTGCCAGATCTCATAATCGCAATGAACAATGATAGCAAGGAGTATTCTAATAGATTTTAGCATGGTTACTAGTGAAATGTTTTCATCATAGTCAATATCTTTTTTCTGACTATAGCCCTTTTCATCTAACCTTGCTTTAAATGTAATTACATTACCATCCATGTTAGTTTTCTTCTTGAAATCCCATTTGCATCCTATGGGCTTAATTCCACTTGGAGCATCCACCAAGTTCCAAACTTGATTTTCGTACATAGAGTCCATCTCTGACTTCATGGCTATAAACCATTGTCAGACTCTTGGCCTTCAATTTCCTCCTTGTAAGTCTTAGGCTCGTCATCTTTATAAGAAAGATGTTCTCATCATTAGTAATGAAATAACCTTATCATTTTGGAATAATTGGAGCCCAACCTGACCTATGCAATGTCGGTGTCGTAATAGGTTATTCCATGCTTACACTTTCTTATGTAACAGGTGTATGATCAATCAATTGATTGTCTATTTGATCTCCTTTAGCATCCAGCTCAAGATTGCTCCCACTAGCTTTCGCAATTATGTGTTCCTTCTCAAGGATCTAAGGGCAACTCCAATGGTTCCCCATTTTGGGGAAATCCCCAAAATGGAGAATGGTCAAGTCCAACCATTCCCCATATAGTATATCTCCAAAATGGGGTTCCCTATATATGGAGAACCCCATTTAGGGGAATGGTTATTATATTACTTTAGGTTTGATTTAATTTAATGTGTTTAACAATTTTTTGGTTATTGGGAATAGATTTGATGTAAAGAAATTAATATGATAATAATAAAATATTATTACTTTATCAGAATCTGAAATGGGGAATGGAAAATGAGGAAGATGGTTGGAGCAAAAAACTATAGATCTTGTAAAATGGGGTTTGGGGAATGGAAAATGGGGAAAATGATTGGACATGCTCTAAGCATTCCTAGAAATATATACCTTTTTTTCTTGGGATTGTAAAAGGTATAGCTCATAGTCTCCTTTGGGTAACCTACAGACAGACACCTATCAAACTTAGCACCTAACTTATTTGAATTAGTCCTTTGAACATAAGCAGGACATCCCCAAACTCTTAGATGAGAAAGAGTTGGTTTCTTACCATACCCCATTTTGTATGGTGTTTGATCAATTAATTTTGAGGGCACTCTATATAGAATTTTAACTACACTCTTAAGTGCATAACCCCAAAAAGTTCTACTGAGTTCTACTTAGCTCATCGTGGATCGAACCATATCAAGTAGGGTTTTATTCCTCCTTTTCAACACTCTATTATGTTGGAGTGTATAAGGTGGTGTCCATTGGGATAAAATATAATTTCCAAAACTCTTGGCTCAAGTATATACCTCCTCGATCTTTTCGAAGTGTCTTGATACTTCTCCCAAGTTATTTCTCTACTTTGGTTCTGAATTCTTTAAATTTCTCAAAACTTTTAGACTTATACCTCATAAGGTACAAATAACCATATCGTGATTAATCATCTATAAAATTTATAAAGTAGACGAAACCTTCATGTGCCTTAACACTCATCGGACCAGATACATTGGAGTGTATTACTTCCAAAGTACTTATTGCACGCTAACCCTTTCCTATAAAAGATTTATCTGACATCTTTCCTTTTAAACAAGGTTCTCATGCCCCCATAGTATTCCCATTCTATTGGGCCCAAGTCACCTCATTTATGTAACTTAGCTTAGCGAGTCTCATTTATATGGCCTAGATGACAATACCACAAGTATTAATATTCTCATTGTCTAAATTTGATTTATTACCAATATTCATGTATAGAATTTCAGCTTTAGTATTTAGAAAAAAATGCCATTCAAATACATTCTACAAGCATAAAGAATATTATCACGATGAATATGATGAATTTGACATTTATTAAGAGAAAATAAAATTTCAAATCCCTATGTTTCTAAACATGCAACAAATTAATATTCTTAGTAACAACAGGATTGTAATAGCAATTGTTCAAAACTAAAACTAGGCCACTAGGTAAAAGAAGGATATACATCCCTACAACTATTGTAGTAATTTGTGCTCCATTTCCAACTCTTAGGTCTATTTTCCTCTTTAAAAGCCTCCTACTATTCCGCAACATAAGCTTTCCTTTCGAATCTAAGAACTATCCTCACAGTCCTGAACAAATTAAACCCACCTAATTTGTTATCAAGAATAGAGTGAATGTTTATGTTTTGATTAATTATTCAACCTAGATATAAGATAGAAATTATTCAAACATTTGTATATGTACATGCATTTAATAAAAGGTCTTTAGTTAAAAACATCTTTTCTACTATTTTTATTGACATTCAAATAAACCCTTCTAGATAATCAAATGGGCTTTTTAGTAGAGGTGTATGATCCCCCGATACTTAAAACGTCACGTGCTCGTGACTTGCTTCTATCCTACAGTAGTAACCGACATAATACACTCTTTCCATCATGATAAGTACCACCTGAAATATTAAGTTGAGGTAAAGTGTTAGCTCATGTAATAGTCTTAGCTATCATGGAGTTAGACTTGTTCACGAAGAACACCACTTGCCTTTATGTATTGATATTCACTAGAAAACCATTTTATCAATCTCATATTCTGATTAGAGGTTTATAAGTTTGTTATTTCAACAAGAGGTCTTAAGGTAAAACTCCAATTATATCATTATATCAAGAGTGATGGATCACATCTTAACTACTCGGCTTACCTATGAATGGTGATAATTATACCCGTTGATAAGTGTATGATTACACTTATGATAATTTTATACATTAAATACTATAGTTTAAGTCATTTTTATACTTCATATAAAAGATTTCACGTGGTATATAGTTGTTTTTTATTCAAATGCAGGTACTAGGTAAATTTTGGAAGTAAAATGATTAAAGTTGGAAATCTATGAAAAAAGAGTGAAAAAGGTGCAAAAAGATGCGTGGAACTTAAGGATTTTTATTAGGATCGAAGCTGTTGAAGATTGATAAAGTTACAAGAAGGATTATGAAGAAAACCACAATTCACGATCGCGATAACCATTCGCGATCTCGGCTTAGTATTTTTCAGAACAAAAAGTTGCCAACCAAGTATTCACGGTCATGATATACATTCGTGGTCGTGACCTTGACGATTTTTTGGTCAACTCTTCTCTTCTTTAAACCGCTGGATAAGAACAATCAACCACCATCAACTAAAAAACAAAAAGACACCTTTTGGAAGTCAACCAATCATGAAAAGGTACTTTTCCATTATGGATAAGGATAAAGCTTCTCATCCAATCACAATGAAGTGATGCAATCTTTCGCCAATGGACACAAATCTTTGCTTGGATAGATGCAACTCTTCATACACTATAAATAGGGCTTCTAACTCACCAATTTCGTGGGAACAAAGGGTGGAAAAAGTGGTGCATGGCATGGTAGACATGCGTGCATAGATAGAGAATAAATATATATAGCTTTCGCTACATTTGTAAGTGTTAGCGAGAAAATGTATAAGTGATTTGAACCCTGTTTCGATCACTAGATTTCTCTACATATTCGAGCGATTATTGTATAAGTGTAATTACAAATCACTTATCAATAAAAGTTTTTGTTCTTCAATATTCGTTTGTTCGATATTCACAAAGAATAGTATCCAAGCAGAGGTTCTGTAGGAGTCAAGACCAAATTAAAAGCAGACGACTCCCATTAAAGAGTGGATACGGTTTGATCAACTTTAACTTTCACTTGCATACCTTACAACTTTACTTTGCTTTCTACTTATACTTTCTATTTCGAAGTTTATGATATGTCTATGTGTTATAATGTGTATTCCGTGTTGAGTCTTTTATATTAATCAAGTTATATGATTTTGAGTTAACTTTAAGAGTAGTTTCGGGGTTAATGAGGTTGTGTATGATCACTGGATCTGTGATTATAACGTTGTTTAGTGAGCTAACATTTTTGGAATGGTAACTTGCTAAATATGGCTATGTTAGAGGGACCCGTACTAAGCATAGTAATATTGTCATCCAGGTTTATATAATCATCTTAATTCGTTTGCACTAGATTTAGAAAAGTCATTTCAAATGTTGATCTGCGGTGAATAATTGAATATCTGAGTGTTTAGAACTGAATCTGTTAAATTAATCTATTGTACGTAATATCTTTGATGACCTTGCATGTTTTCTTTGCTATACTTGTTCGTAGGGAATATCTATATACTTTTTATCTTTTCTAATGTTTCATACATTTGTCTATCCATCCATCATTCCAATCCTCTAATCTATATTACATTATTTTCTTTTGTTCCGTTTCTCTTATTGATCTTTAGAGCTAGTTCCTTCCTTATGGGATCGATATCTTTTAAAACTACATCGCAACTGCATACTTGCAGTTATCATCATTTTTCTATTCGATAAGTGGTATTGACAACACCTATACTTTAAAGCCAAAACCTGGCGAACAAGTTTTTGGCCCCGTTGCTAGGGATAAGCCTTTCGGAATGTGTATAGCCAAAAACCTCCCGAACAAGTTATTAAACTTATCAGTAGAAAAGTGGCGAACAAGTTTTTATCACCGTTACCGGGGAAGGCAAGTGCATTCTAGATTTTTAATTTGATGGAGAGTACGGTATATTTTCTAATTATATCTATTTATTTCTTTCCTATACTATACAATTTTCTGAACTGTATTTGTCAATCCTAACTTGGATGTGAAAAAAATATGAAATAATTGTGAGCGGACGACACGGAGCGGTGGGCCGAGAGCGCGCGGGAATCATAGGCGCGGTCCACCGGGGTGTTTTGAAAACAGATGAAGGTAAGCACCGGGTCTGGGACCCGGAAAAAGGTTTGAAAGAGAGGAAAAGCGAAAACGTTTAAGATCGGTTCGAACCCGAATCCGCCGTCTCTCAGTGTGGAGTCGCCACCTGGATTAGC
>CATIWQ010027349.1:0-12583 GCA_949673415.1 Euphorbia schlechtendalii
GGTTGACACCATTCATTCAGAGGTATAGTCTTGCGCTCCTTCCTTGTATGGATAAAATCCATCTTTGTTTTTCCTCTACATTTTCTTTTCTTACTTTCAGCTTCCATTACATCTATCAAAATTACATCGAGGATAAATAAAGTAAGTGAACATGAAAAAAATGCATTCAGTTGAGATTTAACCTATTGATTGCTCATTGGGTTGAGATTCAGGTGGGGGCACCACAAACTTTGAAATTTCTTGATTATTAACTTGTTGATCCCTCAAAGCTACATAAGCAGCCATGGACCCGACTCCAGCCTTCTTTTGCCATTGTAAGGGTTTTGGAATGGAAGGTCGAGTAGTTGCCTCAATCACATTTGGAGGATTTGGTTCAGCTTCACTTTCTGGAGCTACCCTTGATTCTGTATTCCTTCTTTATTGCAACCTTATTATACGAGCAGGACTACTCTTTGATACTTCTTGATCACAATCCGCCTTGTAGTAAGGTAAACAATTATCACAACTAATATAATACGTGAAGAATAAAATAGCCTACTGAATCAATTTAGTGTAAATTAACAAATGAGTGGACTAATAAAACAATGTAGCTAAATATCGACTGTAAATTAAAAGTCACAGCAACTAAATACCTTTGTTGCTTGAATCTGTCATTGTGAGCTCGCATCTTCCGCCATAATAGCTATTGATTCAATCTGCACCTTTTGTTTCAATTTGTTCTTCCCAGCTTGATTCGGAACATCTAATCGGTTCCCTTTTCGTGCCTAAGTTATACAAAGAACAATTAAGGGAAAGTCAAATTTAGTTACCTAATATGTCAAATTGTTTCCACATTATTTCACAATATATTCAGCATCAATAATTACCTATTTTTTCTCCATAACGTGAGTTGTAGAAAAGCTTGACTGTGATCGAGTTGTGCGCCGACTTGTAGCATGTTCCCGTAACAGTCTCTCTCAGTCCTCATTAACTTTGCACTACAACAATAAAATTAATTTCTAATTACAACCCTTGAGTAACACAACAGTAAAATTAATTTATAGCCATAAAGTTTAAGGGCAACAATGGGGAAGTGTACAACTGTCAATAACTCTACTCATTAATAAACGAGTTGAGATTTTACATTCCTTAGCTTCCTAAAATGAAAACATCCAAAAAGATTGAAAATAACATGTTGATAACTGGATCAAGTATCAGCATATAGCCTAAATTAGCCTCAAAACCTAGTCATTAGTTACTTATCCATGCCACAAGCACAAAATACCACAGTTAGAGACTATTTCACAGTTATTAACAGTCAACAAAGAATTAAAACATTTTACCAATTGATTTAGTAAACAAAGAATATAATCATCTACCTTTGAAACATTATCATATTCATCTTCCTCACTTTGTTGTCCACTTTCTTCGCTTGGACAGTAATCTTCACTGCACTCTTCATTTTGGACTTTACTTGTACCAGGTTTTGCTGTATGATCCTTCAAACCAGCAGCCAATTCCGGCACATTTAGAGAAACCAGTTGTTCATTATTTTATGCAATAGTTTTAGCTCTTAAATCTTCCATTGAATTTTCCATCTGCGCTTTTGCTGCTACTTTAATCTTAACAGTAGCCATCTTCCCATGTTTTTGCAGGTTTTGTATCGTCGTAAACTTTCTCTTAGGCTGGACTTTCGCAGCAGCTGTTTTAAGAACAACACGCATATAAGCAAAGTTGTTTCATTATACATATTACCTAAGTAAATTATCAGTACCAACTTACAAAAGTTACCAAAATAAATTCTAAGTACCAAAAAGAAACAATATACCTTTAGACAAGTTTGGCCTCGATCGCATAACAACATGTGGTTACAAGTTGGGCAATGGTGGATATGAAGGATCTACAACATTGTCAAGGTAAAACTATACCTCAGATTCACATCTTCCAAGGTAAGCCATAATAATTTTATCATCCTCCACTAATTCCCAACTCCTAGACACTCCTTTGATGTAAACCCCTATGATTTCAGTATAACCAAGGTCATCCTTGATGTGTTCCGCCAAATCAGGGAATCCAAAACGGTCAACATCGATGGAATAATCTACATTTATGGTTTCCCCTCCTACATATGACTTGGTCATGAAACTTCCTTCGTGGTGAAACGTGAGCCACATTTTTTGTTCTTACTACCTAGTAAAATAAACGAACATCAAGATCAGAAAATGCAAAAATAAATGCCTGAATCTGCAAAATTCAACAACTATAATATCATAATATGATAAATTAATTATAAAAAAAGCATACAATATGTGAATTACCTATAAAAAACTAAAACTATTTACAACTCTAATATGTACACTACTGCTAACCTTAATGTAATTAGGTTTCAGGTTCATAATCTATTTATCGAACAATGTTACACGACTCCATTTCTATTTTCCTCGCGACATAAAGAACTCCCTTTTTCAAGTGGATCTTCAACATAAAATACTTGTTCAACTTGGGAAGCTACAACAAAAGGGTCATTTTTTGGCATAACTTTTTGACTTTGACTCATGTTAAACCATAATTACCCTTTTCTTGCTGATACCAAGAACATCTAAACAAAACAACTTCAGTCACTCCCTAATAGTCAAGCTGTATAATTTCTTCAATTGCTCCGTAATAATCAACACTCCCCACTATAGGATTTTCATCTTTACGACTAGAGAAACTAGTCGTTAAGGCTGGATAAAATACGCAATTGTTTTGTGTTGTACACTTGGAATCTCTTTGCTTTATATAGAATTTGTATCAATTAATCGCATATCCACTAAATCGCAAAGCTGATCGGTTAGGACCTTTAGATAAGGCAGCCAGTTCCTTTGATATGTTTTCCATTTTTGTGACCTCATTCTTTAGCCATTTCTGGAATTCTAGTGTATGTTCTCTCTCTCGACTATACTTCCCTGACTTGACTCGATCACCGACCAATAATCAATATTTCCTACAAATGTTAATATGATTACACAATTATTTATATTAATTTAGTAAGATGACTCTAACAGCTTATGTAAATTGATTTATAATTTCTTACTCTATTAATGCCTCTATATCCTTATTTCCAGAATTGAATAAGATATACCGATGAGCTCTATCTAGCAGTATCGTCTTCCAAATGCACTTGTTCTCCATCTCTGTTTCTTCTTGTACCTAAGGGATATCCCTCATTAGTGGTATTGGGCTTTTCAAAATGAGCTGATAAGTTGACAGATTCAGTTCCACAAAAAAATCTCGAATAGAATGTTAAACATTCCTCAGCCAAGTACCCTTGTGCAATTTGATGCTTCTGGTTTACTCCAATTTCGAACATATGATTTTAACTTACCCAAATACTACTCAATTGTAAACATCCATTGAGTATGTACTGGACCACCTAGTTCTATTTCGTTACATAAATGAATTTGTAAGTGAACCATTACATCAAAGAACACAGGTGGGTATATCCACTCAAACTCACAAAGTATTTCCACGATGTCCTGTTGTAGTTTCTTAATCTCTCCCAAATCAATAACTTTTTAGCGTATACCTCTATAAAATGCACCCAACCTAATCAAAGGTATTGCAACTTCAGTTTTCAATGATTTCAAGAAAATAAATTGTAGTAAATTTTGTAGAATAAAGAGAGAATCATGACTCTTATAACCAGATAGTTTCCTCTCTTTCACATTCACACATCAACTGATATTAAATGCACTTCCATATGGTAATTTGACATTCTTCAAAACTGAGCAGAATATATCTTTCTCTTCGTTTGTCATGTTAAAGATTGTTGGCGGATAATCCTTCGCTTTTCCATCAGTTGTGATAAACGGGTGCAAGTTTCTTCTAATGCCCAAATCTTGCAAATCTTTGTGAGCATTTAAGTGGTCCTTTGTCTTACCACTGATATCCAGTAAAGTGCCCCACTATATTGTCAAACACATTCTTCTCTATATGCATGACATCCAAATTATATCTAAGTAAATTATGTCTCCAATAAGGTAATTCAAACAATATTGACTTCTTCCTCCAAGGTGAATCAATAGTAGCCTTTTACTTCTTCTTTAGCTTCCCAAACTCATTCTCATAATCGATTAACAAAATTTCAATGTCATGGCCACTTAAAGGCTTAGGACTCTCTCTATTTTCAATTTTGCAATCAAATCTTCTCTTATCAAACCTATACTTGTGTGATTTATCTAAAAATCTCCTATGGCCCATGTAACAAATTTTCTTACTATTCTTCAAATACATAGAAGTGGTCTCGTAATGATACAAAGGATAAACTAGGAAACCTTTTGTACTATACCCTCCTACCACTACCATGCCTGGAATATCACTAATAGTCCATAAAAAACTTGCATGTAACTTAAATGTCTCATTAGCCATGGCATCATATGTTTCTATGCCTACATCCCATAACTCTTTCAACTAGGCAATTTAGGGCTGCATATAAACATCTATGTTATTCCCAAGGGAATCTGGACCAGAAATTAGTGTCAAAAGAATCAGATTTTCTAATTTCATGCTCAACCAAGGTGGCAGGTTGTAATTGACAAGCACAATAGGCCATGTTCTATGAATAGAACTCATTGTACGATAATGATTGAAGCTATCAGTTGCTATACCAAGTCGGACACTTCGTATTTCTGCTGTGAAATGTAGATATTTGGTATCCATCGCCTTCCATGCTTCACCATCAGCAGCATGTCTTAGCTTCCCATCCTTTTTTCATTCTACCACATGCCACCTCATAAGTTGAGACAAGTCTTTTGACATGAACAGTCTCTGCAACCTTGGTTTGATTGGGAAATATCTCATCAACTTAGCCGAAATGCATGAAATGTTTCCTTCACAACCGGTTGTAGCAACACCACTATTGTCCATAACTTTCCACCTAGATACCCCACAAATTATGCAAGATTCCTCACTTTCATTTTCACCCTAATATAATGTGCAATCATTGGGATATACATCAATTTTTTTGTAGTCAAGATCTAAATCTCTTATAGTGGTCTTCGCATGATTAAAAGATTTCGGTATATTTGCAAAGGGGAAGCCTCCTTAAGTATATCCATCACATGACTGAAGTTTGTTTCAGTCATTCCATCGGCACATTTCAAATGGTAAAAATGGACAAGGAAGCTCAGAGTTGAGAAATTCTTGCAGCATGGATATAATGGTTCCTTTCCATGATTAAGTAGTCGATAAAACTTGC
Source organism: Euphorbia schlechtendalii (assembly GCA_949673415.1). Classification (NCBI taxonomy): domain Eukaryota; kingdom Viridiplantae; phylum Streptophyta; class Magnoliopsida; order Malpighiales; family Euphorbiaceae; genus Euphorbia; species Euphorbia schlechtendalii. Next base: position 5,219 of record CATIWQ010027349.1, read on the forward strand.
ATGCTTTTGAATTAGCCTTTTCATAGGGTACTTCATTTGAGTCTTCATTGTTGATCGCATATCGGTATGTGCCTCGCAACATTGTATGTAGATTATCACTAAACATCATCGACATGTCACACTCCACCTCATCGACATTATGTTCTAAACAGTTGATCGATATATCGTAGACATATTGGAAATAAGTTGGGGAGGATCCATAACAAATGAGATGATCAAATATCACATCGCGACAATGCCAATGTTGGATGTGACATTTTTTGCAAGGATACCTAATTTCATTTCCTTCAATGGAAATAGCGAATGCATTTTTCAGCAATGCATTCACCCCATTAATATACTAATCACTGGATCGAGGATATTCTAGCCACCTCTTCTCTTCACTACCCATTACTACAGAGAAGGAGTAAGGTAAATGACTTAGTAATCTAAATAACCTATACAGTATCTATCTAACTATACTTCTATACTAAACAAAAAAATATTTAATCATTACAAAATTTCAAGCTAAGGTATTATCCAGTTATAGCACATCAACCATTACAAAAATTTCATAACAGTTCAGTTCAGTAGCAGATAAAGTCATGAACAACAATAAATAATGTCAATATCAACAATATCTAATCTTAAACCAATTAATGCAAAGGTAATAACAACTAAATGCATTACAAATATTTCATAACAGTAACAACTATGATCAAACTTTCATACATTAACAGGCAACTAAATCAACAAGAACTTAGGTCAATATTATTTTCTTCTACAATTTCAGGTTTTGCCTGACATAACAACAGATTACAATTAAAAGACGTAATTATCAACAATAACTTAGTTCAATATCAACATATCAGATCATGATTGCAGCAGATATTCATGTGAATAGTATATTAGCTACTATATCATTTATAAACTTAATAGCTCATATAGGGTATGTAAATAAGACATACCTAATAGAGACAGCCTCCCCAATCCAAATGTTTCGCGCTTTGTTGAAGAAGAAGCAATGACAGGGGACAAATTTGGAAACAAATAATTAACATGACTTTTCTAATTTGATACTAAAATTTTCATAGCAGCAAAGAGAAACTAAATCTAAAAGAAGTCCAGTCTCATTAACTTATCGATAAAATAATCTCCTTTGAAAGTTTAATTATTTAACATTTCAAGAACATAACTACTAATAAATGTTAATGCAAAGGCATGCAAAGAGAAGACCAACTGATTATTAAACAACTTAGAACAAGATCAATATCATTATTTCTTAAGCATTGACTTAGGACATAGACTGTAATCATTAACTTTCATTCACATTTGTGGCTAAGCAAATAGTACAAAGAATTTATTTTTTTATATTTCTTACTATGAGATAGTGTTCATAATCTCATGATAGGTACATCCGGATTCATAATGCTAATTAAGTTTCTATTACTTAGAATATTGGTAGTTCCAATAAGTTTGAAACATAAAAAAGCCCCAATTTCATGCTTTCTCTGAGTTTTAACCAAATCACAGATTAGATGAAAGTTTTCTCAAACTTCGTTCCATAGGCAAACTTGCAATATTTAATTTTACCTTAAAGTGCATAAAACTTACTATCTCTTTCTATCTAGTTTGAAGAGCAGAAGAACCCTAATTTTTTTTACAAAGTTGCAGTTCTAGGACGAATTAAGCCATTCAGTCTCATAAACCTAACTTGAATGAACAATTAACATAAAAACAAAGAAAAATTACCAGAAAAAGATCTACAGCTTCCTTTAACCCGCTTGACAAAGACGAATGACCTCTGAGAAGAAATCCCAACAGAAAGCGTGCAACAGCAGACACTATGAAGCTACAACACCATGTGAACTTCAATTTGACAGAAAATCAATAGAACTTGGAAGGGGAAATTAGAAAAAGGGCTAGGGCAAATCGATAGGAAAGAGCAGGGAATACAAAGAACTGAAAAAGTGAAGGAGATAGAAATGGGAAAGTTTATATACCCGGTTAGTTTCATGTATTTTATTTTAATTTTTAATTTTTAATAGAATTTTTCGTCAATTATAAGGCGGGATATTTGGCACCGTCAATTTTTTACTATTCATGGCCATTATTGGCAACATTAAATAGAAAGTGTTGCAATTAAAAGTGTATTTAACATGTATTTTTGTCAATTGCAATTGCATCACTTTTTGAACATTTTTTCAAATGTGATGCAATAGGTCGATTTTTTCATACAAATTGCAACACTTTCTTGCAACCCAGACAGTTTCTGTTGCAACAGACTATCTATGGCGTAGTGGTAATAATGTGAAGTCACCAACGATTTCGCCAATGGAATTTTGGTAGCTTATTAGTTTTAATCGAAGAAATTGATGGGTGTTGAAGGAAATGAAGATTTTTCGGACAAGGAATTTTGGGAATGCCAAGTTCAAGGGGGAAAAAGCTTGGGGAAAGAAAACGATTGATTTTTTTTCAGTTTTGTCGGTTTTCATTTTTTTTTTAATTTTTATTTTTTTTAATAATTTTTTTATCTGAGGTGGACAAACTTTGTTGCATGTCTTCCACATCAGCAACGTGACATACACGCGCTGACTAAGTCAACGAGAGGGGGCTGTTGGGTGCAAAATTGCCAAGTTTAGGATGTTAGCAGAGACAAACCTAAGTTAAGGTCGTCAAAAGTAAAAAGTTACCAAGTTAAGGGGGTAAAGTATGTGTTAGGCCTAAATATTACAAAAAATCAATTCACATATATAGCAGCAATATAAAAGCTAAAAACATGAATAATTTTACTGGTACCCTTTTTATATCCGAAAGAATTAAGAATAGTTATATAATAATCGTAACCAAACACTAATAACTACTGTTTAATCTTAAAAAAAAGACATGTCGAAGATGTTTCCGAAATAAGTTTTTTTATTAGAAAAAAAAGAAGAGAAGAATTCATTATAGGAACGAAAGTCAACGATTAAAGGAAGACATAAAATTTTGTTAGCTAATTAGTCATGTGTAAGCTGGAGCTTGGCAAAGGGTTGACTACTAACAACAATTGAAATTGATATCCTAACTCCTGAAATTCTTTAACCTGGTCGGAAAATTGGAAATTTAACCCTCAAATTTCGATATAGGTAAATTAAAATATATGGTTCTGTATTGGTTCAATTTTACTTGTAATTTACATAATTCAAGTATATTATATATTCAGTTTAAAGAAGATTATATCAATTTCGAGTTGTTGGATTGATATACAGTGAAGCAGGAGTTTTAGGTTGCATGCATAAACTATTTCACTTCATTGAAAGCTGGATTTTTGGGTGACAAGCATATCGATGTAAGTGAATTCTTAAAGCCTGATCACTAGCAATATATGTAATGGAGCAGTCGAGGAAATTATGTTATCACATTAGTTATTTGATATAATTTCACCAATGCGACAGTGGCGGAGCCAGAAACTCGATAATGGGGGGCACATTTATACATGAAAAATTCTATTTGACTATTTAACGATGATTAAGGTTTGTGTTCAAGTTCGAGATTGATTCGCATCAAGCCTCCAGTTCAAATCTTGTCTATTACGGAGATACTAAAACCAAATTGAATTTTCCCTGTTTGGAAAATCAAACTATCTCATTAAATAAAGAAATGAATAGAATTTTGATATCTACATGAACAAGAATTTTTGTTGTAGATGTCTCCAAATCAAGTAAGGTGAAGAATTGAACAATGTAAATACTGTGAACACATGCCTACCATCAAATATTACATAGGAGCATAACAGAACTCAAGCAAGGTGCACTGTCAAATGTGATTGCAGGATTTCAATAGAGAATTAAAACAAATAAATGTTTTTTTCCCCAAATTTCTAATTGATTATTTAAATGGAAGAAAGAAACTTATTTGATGTTTTTCCCTAGAATCCTAGCTAAGCTAAGCAAAGCATCAAGCAAGCTCAGTGAGAAAAAAACTAAACTAAAATTATCTTTTTTATAATGGAATGGATTTAACAAAATTGTAAACCAAATTCAAAAAATATTAACAATTAAACTTGGATCATACATATCCCAAATTCAATACAGGTCTACTTCAAATTTAAAATTGGGCTCGATATTCTACTTGACTAAATTAAGGTAAGAGTAAAACTAACCTAAATCAAATAGCCAACACCAAGAAGAGAAATAGATAAAGCTCCGGGCTCCAAGCTCCGGTGACGCCGCGACTCATTGATCGAGAGATTAGAGATGAGAAGATGGAGAAGAAAACTGGTGCTGCCTTCGTTTACTCTTGTCTATTAACTTCTGTTAATAATTAATAACCCCCAACCTCCTCCTTCCTCAGTTCTGCTGCTGTTTCGATTTTTCACTGTGGGACGCTTGTCTCTTCTTTCTTCGTCACATGTCTCCGCACCTATGGGGAGGGGGAGGGAATTCCGGCACCGGTGGGGCACGTGCCCCACCGCCCCCACCCCTCCCTCCGCCAATGCGGTTACAATATGATATTAGCTGGTGTTTTTTTATAAAAAAACTCGTAGGTAAAATTCTATTTTTTTTCAACAACTTTTTCGATATTATGGTACCGTAACTCAAACTTCATTTATAATTTAAAATCTAGTGTTAAATATTTAGTAATTAATTGATATTTTAGTAAAGAAAGAAAGCGTCAATGTATTGTCAACATCATAGTAAGCAATTTGTATTATTTTAGGCTCTTTAATTTCGCCTTTAGATAATGACCTTCAACTATTATTCAATTAAATTCAATTAAGTTAAGTTAAGTTAAGTTCAGTTAAGTTCAATTCAGCTCAGCTATGTATAGTTATAAATTTACACTAAAATAAGTTCAGTTAAGTTCAGTTCAGTTAAGTTCAGTTAAGTTTAGTTCAATTCAATTCAGCTATTAGAAGTTGAAGAAAGCCAAATGCATATTTGGCATCCCAAACTTGTCAAATTTTTCGAGATGCCACCCTTAACTTCAAAAAGTCACTGCAAACACCTTAAACTTGGTGAAAACGTTCACTTCAGCCCCTCCTGCTTACATGGCAGCGTGCGTGATGGTCCAGTTACATTAGGGTGCGTGAAGTAATTTATTGTCGGTTGAAAAAAAATTAAAAGAGGTCAAATGCATACTTGACACCCCAAACTTGTCAACTTTTTCGAGATGCCGTCCTTAACTTCAGAAGTCAATGCAAGCACCTTAAACTAGGTAAAAACGTTCACTTCAGCCCCCTCAAGCTCACATATGCAATTAAAACGCGGAGAGTGACATATACGCGCTATGACATGGCTGCGATGCAATTTTAAAGCTTCCATGTGATCGACACGTCAATAAAGAAACAAAACATAAATATGAAAAGGAAAATATAGACTCGAAATCGGGTGGTGTTAAAAAATTTAGACTCGAAATTGGGTGGTGGTGCATTTTGGCAAGTGAAATGGGACTGTGATTTGGTGCTTTTGGGAAATATAGACTCGAAATTGTTAGTAGCTTGGCAATGTAAACGTAGTAATTTTAGCTTGAAAATGTAATGTAGGATTTGTAGTTTGGTAATGTAATGTTCACTTTCAATCTGTTGGACTCTGAATGCACATTTTTTTACTAAAATTTGTTATATATTATTTGCAATTGATCATTACTGCAACTAGTTAAATACTATCTCCCAAATGTAAATGATTTGCACAAGTGCAAGTTAACATTTGTTTCATAAAAAAAAAAAAACCATAGTAAGGCAACAATGCGGCAAGCAGTTGCCAAAATTGGCATAACAATTCAGAAAATCAGTTTAGTCTATTGACTACTGTCGAATCCTAATCAAAATAACAAATATCATAAGCAAACACCTATCACTAAATTAGTTTGTGCCTATGGTAGAGTACAATATCCAAGACACCAACAACTAACTGACTACTACATATTGCAAATTCATAATTTCCAGACTTTTTGTTGGGTTGGTTGTGAGGCAGAATTTGTTGAAATCCTAGCGAATCTGCCTTCAGGTTGACTGCTTGACCCACCTTGTTTCTTTGCAGCTAAAATACTTCCTGCCCTTGATTTATTAGCAGCTGCTCTCATTCTTTGTTGTTCACTAGGTGGAAGAGACTGGGTTTGTCTTTCTCTCAGCAGGATGGCATTTCTTGTTGTAACTGCTTGTTTTCCCTTTAGTTCAGCAAATCAGTCTGGGACATAACTGCTTTGTCTTTCCATTTTTGGGCCTTTGGTTTGAATCCAAGGTCTCCTGTGACAATTGCTAAGCTTTTCAAACTGCTAGGTCCTGTTGAATTGACCTTAAATGCTGAGGATTTCCATTCTGCAAAATTTTAATAGCAGTGACCAACATTAATCATTAATATACACAAAAGTTAACATGACATTGATATATACAGACCTATCAACTCAGCAATAACCAAACTGCATTTCAAACTAAACTATCAAAGCTTACCTGCATACATTTCCAAGTTCCAACCAGTCCTCTCGGAAATAAAGACCCCATATCCTGATTTGGCCGTGTTAGTAGCCTGATTTCTACAATACACATAAACAGTCACAAACATACAATTCTCTTTGGAAATGTACCACTACATTGATTCAAAGTTTGAATAAATTAATGTTTACCTTTGGTATAGTGGAAGGTTGAGTTGTTCTCTGCTTCACTCCATTTGTTGGTCTTTTTGCAGTAGAAAGTTGAGTATTTACTGGTTTGTCAGTAGTCTGAAACAAATGTATATGTGAAAATAACAAAGTTAATCAGTTTATGAGTTATGATTAAAGATTTGTATTAATTTATTATGTTAATCAGTTTATCTCAAATTCAAATGCACATATATGACAATGTATACCTGAGCAATCACATCAAATTTTCTTTTCGCACAACCCTCCTTCTTATTGTGATTCTTACCCTTACAATAACCGCATGTCATTTGAACACCTGATTTAGAAGCTTTCCCATACTTTTTCAGCTCATCACGGGGCTTTCTTTTTCTATTTCTTTTTGGCCTTCCAGGTGGTGGCTTAATTGGAGGTGGCTCAACCGGAGGGTTTGAACTTTCAGGGATCATTTCCATACTTGGCATTGGTTGGATAAAGAAACTATATGTTTGCATAGAGGTCATCTTGTGATACCATTTGTCAACATGATTAAGTGGATCTATTCCCCTTGTATGCTTTGTTGTAATAGCATGTGGACATGGAATCCCTTTTAAACTCCAAGACCTACAACTACAAGACTTATTGCTTAAAGACACAACATGTTTGAATATTGGTCCATCTTGAACTTCATACCCATCATCCCCATTCCATATAATATAACATCGCATTGCCCTTTCTACATTAGTCTAATACCTTGTAGGCCATAGGTGAAATGTTTGTTATCCATGTGTGTGGGAACTGAAGCAT
>CATIWQ010027360.1:0-14679 GCA_949673415.1 Euphorbia schlechtendalii
AAGTTGAGTAAATATAGATGTGATAGATTAGAGACTCTAAATAAATAGATTTTTCACTACGAATAAGTATAGCAGAGAAAATATGCAAGATCAACAAAGATGTTACGACACACTAGACTAATCTAACAAACCGGTTCAACACACTCAGATGTTCAATAATTCATTGCAGAGCAACACATGAAATAACTTTTCTAAACCTAGCGCAAATGAGATAAGATAATTATATAAACCTGGACAACATCAATACTATGCTTAGTATGGGTCGCTCTCAAATAGCCACATTTAGCAAGTTACAATTCCAAAAATGTTAGCTCACTAAACAGCATTATATCACAGATCATGTGGTTATACACAATATTGTTAACCCCGAAACTACTCTTAAAATTAACGCCAACGCATATAACTTGATTAACATAAAAGACTTAGCACGAAATACGCATTATGACACATAGACATATCATAAACATTGAAATAAAAAGTATAAGTAGAAAGCAAAGCAAAGTTGTAAGGCATGCAAGTGATAGCTAAAGTTGATCAAACCGTATCCACTCTTTCATGGGAGTCGTCAATTCCCGCAATTCCTGCATCTGCTTTGAATTTGGTCTCGGCCCGTACAGAAACTTCGCTAGGATGTTATTCTTTGCGAATATCGAATAAACGAATATTGAAGAACGAAAACTTTTATTGATAAGTGATTTGGAAGTACACTTATACAACAATCGCTCGAGAATATAGAGAAATCTAGTGATCGAAACAAGGATTCGAATCACTTAAACATTTTCTCGCTAACACTTAAGAACGTAGCGAATCTAACTATACACACACTATATCTCTCTTTATTTGCACTCTATTGCTTTCCTCTCTAGTGTTCCACACTATCCACACATGAAATTGAAGAGGATTGGAGCCCTATTTATAGAGTTTGAAAGGTTGCGTCTATCTAAACGAAGAGTCACATCCATTGGTGAAAGATTGCATCTCTTCAATGTGATTGGTTGAGAGGCTTTGATTCAATCCACAATGGATAGGCACCTTTTCATGATTGGTTGCTTCTTGATAAGAGTCTATTCATTGGTAGTTGATGGTGATTTATGGTGGTTGATCATACTTATCTGGCGGTTGGTAGTTAAGAAGATAATACCAGAAAATCGTCCATGTCACGATTGCGATATGTGATTCGTGACTGTGAACCTTTGATTGGCAAATTTCTATTTCTGAAGTGAACATGTCACGACCACTAGGTATTGTCCCGACTGTGAATTGAGTTTTCTTCAGAAATCTCCTTGTAACTTCACCAATCTTCGACAGCTTTGATTCTAAGCCAAATCTTCAAGTTCCAAGCATCATTTTGTACCCTTTTCACTCTTTTTTCATAGAATTCCACTTTAGTTCATTGTACTCCCAAGATTTACCTAGTATTTGCATTTGCATAAAAAACAACTACATAACATGTTAAATCTTTTATATGAAGTATAAAAATGACTAAAACTATAGTGTTTATTGTATAAAATTATAATGATAATAAGTGTAATTATACACTTATCAAGGCTCAAGGCATATCTTCTCCTTTGCATATTGATATCAATCTTCCTTGGCATTCTCTTTTCCTTTATCTCATATTCAATGTAGGTCATAATGTATACACCACAACCACTATAATTTTAGTTAAAAAGATCATAAAATTTAGTATTGCACTAGATATACAGATATGCAGATAGATAATGGAAGTCATGGTTAGCATACCATAGTGTTTGTTGTAGCAAGCCTTGCACCATCACAATGTTAAAATTGTCAAGTGGGTTCCTCTTTGGTAGTTGCGGCGGCTGCTAGGAAACAAATTGCAAAAGACTAAATTTGTGTGCATAATATGGAAGGATCCGAGCATATCGTTTAACTGCTTTCATAGTTTCATAGAAGTTCGATCTGTAGCCCACTGAGTCATATATGTACAACTTTCTTGTTATCACCTTGAATTTACCAAGGATCTAATGATCATTTCCTATCATCATTGGCATGTATACATGATGGACTTCCTCCCATGGGTGAATACATTATGCTCTAACTCCCATGAACTATGATGCTATAGGATCGTTCATGTTTATAATTTCTTCCACTTTTTTACCTGTTAACTCATTTTTGTCAAGTGTTTGCAGGCTCAGCAACACATGTCCATCGAATGCTAGGTCCGTTGTTGTGAATTTGTACTTTATCCTCTCGCAGTATTAACCTTTTTTCCTCAGGTAATGCATTAGAAGATTGATGTACTGCAACATTTTTTAACTATATCAAATATATCATAGGAGATATATCACATCTATAACACATTTATAAACAAATATCAGTTTCCTACCAGTTATATACCAATTTCCTACCAGTTATATATTAGTTTCTTTTTTATTTTTTTTTCTTCCTACTAGTTATATACAAGTTGTATACCAATTTTCTTTTAATTTTTTAATAGCTAGGTTAGTCACAACATCTTCATATTCTAATTAACATAATTGTTTTTTGAAAAATGATGTCTTTGTAGGTTTTTTCCAACTTACATCGCTCCAAAGATATGATCTTGGAAATAACAAGTTGGCCTAGAATGTCTTGCTCCAAACATCGATGACCTTGTAAATGAATAGGAGAATGATATCGTTCTCACCTTCGTATAACTTATTCTCCAATGATTGTGTTTGTCATTTAAAGTATTTTAGTTTCATTTCTCTTGTTCAAATATATATATATATATATATATATATATATATATTTGAGAAAAAGAAAAAAGATGATCTCTATGTATGAGGAGGATAACTTACTTGGTTCTAGATTTAAACATGTCTTCTCTCAGGTACAATTCCATCTATTTTTTATTTCATCTTGTTTCAATAGTTCTCAAGCAGTGCAATGCCATTAAGAATGTACCTACTTCCAAGAATCTACTTTAGAGGTTTTGTTTTGAAATTTTCTTCTGAGTTGGTTCTAGCTTTTTGTGGTTGTTTATTATCTTTTGGCTAGCTGCTGTGGTTCATTATCTTCACTTCTATTTGTCTTTACCCTGCCCTTGCCTCTGGCTGGTTGCACTTTCGTTGGAGGAGTTTTTATGTTCCTTCTGGCATGTTTCACTCTATTTTCATCCTCCACTTATTTTGCAAATTGTACTTTCTTCACTCCCTTTCATGCAACAAAATTAAGATGAACAAATATAAGTATTCAATGTTGTATGCATGCATGCATTTTAGTCTTTTTTTTAATATATTTTTTTGTACTTACTTGTTTACTTTTCATAGCCATTGCTTTTCTTTCTTCATAATTAGCCTCTATTTTATTCATTATTGTGTTATCTGTGGAGTCTAGAGAGAAGGGAGAATAATCCTGTTAGAATGGAATAAGGAATATAGATTAGACTGATACATCTTAGTTTTTTGTAACCTAGTTTGCATCTTCCTTCTAGTTATGTACCAGTTTCATGTTTATTATTTATTCACGTCATTTTTTCATTCTAGTCAATTCTATTTCTAACTCAATTTATCTATTCCTACTAGTTACATACTAGTTGCCTACCAGATTCCTATTCTATATGTTGTTTTTGTGTGTTTTGAGTTTGTACCTTTTTTGTGGAGAGGATTTGTATTTCATTAGCCACTTCCAATTCATTTTTATTTAACTTGTCGATTGGAATTTCAACAAACTTTTCCTTTTCAACCCCTTCGCTGCTTTATTGTGATTCATCTATGCTTAGGGTTAATATGTGGAAAGTAGGTTTGTTTTTCTTTGTTGCATACATCACCGTTATTTCAATTGTTTCTTTCTCTTACTCTACGACATCCTTGATTGATGATATTGAATCTTTCGCAATCTTTTTTATGTAATCCCAGTCATTCAGGCTATACACATGATGAACAACTGAACTTGGAGCATCGGTAATTTTTTCTACTTCGGTGTGAGCCAGTCTTGTCTATGTTGCTACTTCAATCGCAAGTAGAAGTTCTTGTATCATTTGAGCAGTTGTTTCTTCATTTTAAGGGTAAATGATTTTTTCTAATATTTTAACACCATCTTTCCCTACTTCCACAATCCCCATTTCTCTATCCTCTTTCCCTTCATCATCTTTATTGTTCTTGCTTCATTTTCCAATGCAATGGAGAAGATTTGTTCTTCTTTAGCAACATTTTAAACCTATAAAATCATGTTTGTTTAATATTTTAAACTTTTATACTAGATATATACTAGATAGATACAAGATAAGTATTTATTTATGTATACTTAGTAAGTTTCACATTTTTTCTTACCATGTATAGATATGCCCCCTCCTTCGTTGTCTAATTATTATTTTTCCAAAGTTTGATCATTTGCATCTATCTCCAATTTTTCTTGGCTTTTCGTGTCCAATCTGATTATCGGTGTTTGTTCTCCTTCATTGGTACTAGTCTAGGAAAATGGCAATACCTGTTAATACTATCTTTTTTTGGTTAAATCATGAAACATAAATGTAATAATTTTCAACCAACAGTCTGTTATGTATTCTCATTTTAGTTTATAGGTTCATACTATTTTCCTACCAATTTTTAATAGCATATTCCATGTTTTTTAGTTGCATGCTTTTTAATATACTAGATACCTACCAGATGGATACCAGATAAATGATATTATATATATATAAGTTTCTTGTTTTTTCTTACCATATTAGATATGATCCCTCCTTCATTGGCTGGTTGTTCTTTCTCTTGACTCTCACTTTCTAATGGGATTATCTGTACTTGCTCTTCTTCATTGCTAATAGTCTGGGAAAATGACAACACCTGTTAATACTTCTTGTTTTGTTATAGGAAAATCATGAAACATACATGTAGTAATTTTTCCACCAATATTATATTTATGTATTCTTATGTTATTTTGTAGTTTCTTACTAGTTTCTTACCAATTTTACTTACCATATTCTATGTTTTTTAGTTATATGCTTTTCATATAATAGATACCTACCAGATGGATACCAGATAAAATGTTATTTTTGTAAACTCAGTAGGTTTCATGTATTTTTCTTACCAGAATAGGCATGATCCCTCCTTCGTTAGCTATTTTTCCTTTTTCTAACATTTGGTCAACTATTTGCATTTTTACTTAGCTCTCGGTGTCCAATGTGCTTATTGGATATTTGTTCTTCATTGCCTGTTTGCTACTATCCTAACATTGGGTCCTGGAATTTCTCTTGATTCCCACTATCCAGTTCAACTATCAGGATGTATTCCTCTTCATTGTACACAATATAGAAAAAACACCACATCTGTTAATAATAGCTCGTTTTATGTAAAATTTTGACTATTAAATTGGTTAATATGGATGTTTTTTAGGTTAGTTTGTTGTTTTCCTACTAGATTCCATGTTTCATACTAGATGGCTACAAGATTTCTTTTCTGATATAATTTTGACACTTTAAGGTTCCATACCAATTTCATACTAGATTATTTTCTTACCTCTTTTCCAGTTGGTTTAGCTTTGTCACTTTTTACTCCTTCTTCTTCTCCTTCTAACACCTCCGTGGGTATCTCTTCCATCTTTTCATTCTCTATTCCCTGCATTATCAAAACATATATTAGCTTCCTAACAAGTTAATACCAGATAGTTTTTTTTTTCTCATTTTCTTTTTATACCTGATTTTCTTCCTCAGTTACTTTGAGTTCTTCGGTTTATCATTCTCGTCTTGATCTTCGTTCATCCCTATTAGAAGTGTCTTTTCGGACGTTGCTTCTGGAGTTCATAATTATGCTTTTAGATTTTTTAGATATTGTTATTATCCATAATAGAAACATTCTTTTTTATACACTGGAAACTTACATTTCCATCCATCAAGCTCTCTTTGTATCTGGGACCATTTCATCACTTACATCCTCATTGCTCTCCCCCCTATTGGACAGTTTATAATTTATTTAGATTTAATGTTGTATATAAACAAACTTACCATCAATATAATCATTCCATTTTATCTTTTTTTTACTTACATCTATATCCATAGGGTGAATAACATCCTTTGACTTGTTTCCTTCAGCATTGTCAATTGTGGCCTTTGATTCACTTGAATTGCCATCAGATTCGTCCCCATCATCACTTAGCTCATTCTCAGAGCCTGTTTCACTCTCCAACAACATCTCATATCTTCTTTTTTTCTTGTTGAGGACGTTGTTCTTGAGGATTTTCCTTATTTCAGCAATTTCGAAAATTGGATTGCTCTGGTTCTTTTGAAGTTAGTCAATCTTCTCCCCCATCTCCTTCACCATGTTATCCATAATCTCAACCTTTTTGATGTGTCAATATCTTCTTCTAATTTAGTGCACATTTCTTCCAACTTTAATGGTTTAGGGAATGGAGTGAATTCTCGTAATTTCATATTCTTCAACTCCTCCTCTGTTGGCATGACTTTTCTTATATTTATATGCATGTCAATTTTTTCATTTTAAAAGCATTAGGATAAATAATAAGTCATAGTATTCATCAAATATAACATCTTTTTGTCAACATAAACTGATTCTGACCAAGTACTTACTATTTTCATACAAGATATTACTAGTTCATTTTTTTTAAATGGAGTACTTACCAAATGTTGGCTGCAATTGAACAACACATTTTCCATGCCCACAATCTTCAAGGTTATGTTTTTTGACCTCCACATGAAGATCCTCTCTTTGAAATCCTCTCATTTCTTCATATTTGTTCTCTCACAGACCACACCTTCACAATGTTCATATACCTCATAGAACTAGACTTGGAAAACCATTAGGAAGCTAGATATCACGTATGATTATTTTGTTCCTATTTTCCTCATTGGTAATTTCAGTCCATATATTGTTGCCTGGTAAGATAGGCTCCCCCAAACTACCTTTGTGTATTTGTCTGAGTATACTAAAACAAAGTATTTCAATGGGATTTTGTTACTCGGTTCGTTCCCCATTAAGTAGTAATTTATGAAGTAGACCATTGTGAGGATGAATTAGTCATCTTCATTTCAACCTCGACCCTAGTTTTCAGGCTCTTATCTATCAGATTTGGCTGCCTCAAAACACTCTCCATCATTGTTTTTGTGATGGTTCCTTTGTGTTTGGGAAAATTGATCACAAGCTTTTGACTATACTAATTTAGAGGGCTTATATTCGATGATGAAGCCAAAAACCTTATTCCCCACTTTCCTACTGATAAGATAAGAGTTCAAAATGTGAATAGGTGTTGTCAATACCACTTATCAAATAGAAAAATGGTGACCACTGCAAGTATAAAGTTTCGATGTAGTTTTAAAAGATATCGAAACCACAGGGAAGGAATTCAATGCTTAAGACCAACTAGATTTACAGAACAAATGAAAGTAGATAATTTGATGTGGGTTTTGATGGTTGGATTATAGATTGATAAGTAGATAGATGCATGAATAGATTAGAGAGGATGTAAATTATATGGATATTCCCTAAGAACAAATATAGTAGAGAAAAACATGCAAAATCATCAACAAGATTTCTTACACTAGATAACTTCAACAAACTAGGTTCCAGATGCCCAAATATTCAATAATTCACCATAGAGTAACACATGAAATGACTTTCATAAGTCTAGGGTAAATGAATAATGAAACTCATAAGAACTTGGATAACAATAATACTATGCTTAGTACTGGTCGCTCTTACATAGCCATATTTAGCAAGTTACCATTCCAAAAATGTTGGCTCACTAAATTGCGTTATAATCACATCCAGTGATTATACACAATCTTGTTAACCCCGAAATCACTCTTAAAGTTAACTCGAAAGCATATAACTTAAATAATATAAGAGACGTAGGATGAAATACTCATTATGACACATAAACATATCATAAACTTCGAAATAGAAAGTATAAGCAGAAAACAAAGTAAAGTTGTAAGGTATGCAAGTGAAAGCTAAAATTGATCAAACAGTATCCACTCTTTAGCGGGAGTCATCAATTACCACAATTCCTGCATCTACTTTGAATCCAGTCTCGACTCTTACAGAACCTCCACTAGGATGCTATTCTTTGTGAATATTGAACAATTGAATGTTGAAGAATGAAAACTTTTATTGATAAGTGCTTTACAATTACACTCCTACAACAATCGCTCGAATAAGTGGAGAAATCTTATGATTGAAATAAGTATTGAATCACTTATACATTTTTCTCGCTATAACATTGAACGTAGTGAAATCTAGACAATTTTCACTCTCTATCTATGCATACACCATATACCACACATCTACCATATCATGCCATACTATCCCACGAAATTGGTGTCATTTGAACCCTATTTATAGAGTCTGAAGGGTTGTGTCTATCCAAACGAAGAGTCATGTCCATTGACAAAAAGTTGCATCACTTCATTGTGATTGGATGCAAAGTCTTATCTTTATCCCCAATGGAAAGGAACCTTTTCATGATTGGTTAACTTCCAAAAGGTGTCTTTTCGTTTGGTAGTTGATAGTAGTTGGTGGCGGTTAATTGTTTTTATCTGGCGGTTGGTAGTTGAGATGAATTGACCAATAACCATCACAAGTTATGAACGTGAATTACATGTCCGATCTTGACTAATGTTTGGCAACTTTCTGTTTTGAAGAATAACAAGTCTTGACCGTGAATGGTTGTCACGACCTTGAATTGTGTTTTTTCTTCAGAATTCTTCTTACAACTTTACTGATCTTCGATAGCTTCGATCCTAAGCCAAATCCTTATGTTCCACGCATCTTTTCACACCTTTTTCACTCTTTTTACATAGAATTCCATCTTTGATAATTTCACTTCCAAGATTCACCTAGTTTCTACACTTGCATAAAAAACTACATACCACGTAAAATCTTTTATATGAAGTATAAAATGACTCAAAACCATATCATTTTATGATTGAAAATATCATGATAATAAGTGTAATTATACACTTATCACAACCCCACACTTAACTTTTTCCTTGTCCTCAAGGAAAATACAACAGAAGTGTATAAAATAGTATTCCAGTTCATACCTCATTTGGTGAAAGACTATTGTAGTGAGTACCACATTCCCACATTGCATAAAATTCAAGTAAGAGTTCAAAATTTCCCACAAATTAGTAATGTGCAATTTATATAGTCTAGTTGCATACCTTTGCTCTTAATGGAGGGTCAACCAAAATCACGTCTTCATATAAGCGTTATATACTCTCATGAATATTTCATTTAAGTATTGTATAAAGTATAAAGGACAAAGGGAGCACGCTTTGAAAAGTTTAATCTCAAGGCATTTTTAGGTAACCTAGGATGCTAAAAACACTCTTAGTGTTGCATTTTATGCTTCATACCACTCTCCCCTTCTTTTAGTGGCCGCATTTTATGCTCCATACCACTTTCTCTCATTTTTTTCTTATAAGCATATGTTTTACAGATTCGTACTTTGCACCCATTTTTCATGCTATGCTACTTTTTTTTCTTTTTTCACTCATTGAATGGTTGCAGTTTCTGCTCTGTACCATTCGTCACCTTTTGCATAACTCATTGGTTATCCTCTCTTTCTTTTGATTTTTCATTCTTAATACCCTCATCCTTTATTGAACACTTTCAAAGAATTATGGTTATAGTTTCCCAACACTTTAAACACACTTAATACTTATAGGACGTATTCGAGAGTAGTATATAAAACTCATAGTAAGAACACTACTAGATATTACTCCACTCAAAACTTATCGGTAGCATTAAACTAAAACTATATAACTTATACTAATTCATGTTGCATTGAAATTATATAGAAACCTGCTTGGAATGTTGCTTTTGAATGTTACTCACCACTCATCCTTGCCAAATGCTAAATGTTGTGCTATGAAGCGCTCACACTCTCAACGTGTGGTCAAACTCGAAATAAAAATTTTGTTCAAAATTTGCACTAACGTCAAACTTGTAATACCTAACACTCACAATAACCTTGGAACATATGTTAGTATAGTATAGGTATAGATAATGTATAAATAACACAAAATCAAAAAAAATTTCATTCTTCAATTTTTTAGTTTATTTGATTTTTTTTGGATTTTTGGGATTTTTTACAAATGCCCCCCCACACTAAAGTACACAATGTACTCATTGTAAGAGATTTTACTAAAAATGAAAAACAAATACGAAAAACACACAAATGAAAAGAAAAAAAAAAGAAATTGAAACCATTTCAATCATCTGAACTTGAATCTGGAGGACTCGGCGAGATATCCATATTCTTCATTCTAAAGTATGAATTTAACTTACGGTTCAAAGAAATGTTGGATAGTGTAAGTTGACGAACATCTTGTTGTATAGATGCAATATCAAGACAAGCTTTATTGACATCATCAATGAACTTTCCTCTCCAAGTATCTTCATTAGTATGTCTACTCTCAGAGGTTTATCTTGCTTCACTACTTCCTACTTGAACTTTTTCAATCCCTTTGTCGGGTTGGCTCTCTCAAGAAGTAGATTCTTCTTTTAGACTCAGCTTCCTAACCCTCACTTTATACAATAGAAATGTAAATTTTCCTTCTTCCTCCTTAACTAATCCTGCTCTCTTCATAAAAACTCCTCCCATGAAGTTGAATTTCTCTCTAGGATTATATTTATATGGTAGTTGATTCTTTGCTCCCAAAATAATTCCACAGATTGTATTTGCTCCTCCAACTCTAACGGTTTTATGTATAGTAAGGCTAGTGACGGATTCTAACATATACATCGGAAACTTTGGCCTTAATTGCGAAACTGCACACTCGAATATTACCAAATCTTTCATTGACACTTTAGTAGTTTCGTGTCAGAAAAAAAGACTTTGAGAAATAAACTTGTGAAGGTAAAGAAGACTATTGATGCGAATGTTCTTGTTGGATGAGTTTTTGACATCGTATCGATCCAATCCCGTTAACTCAGTCCATACACAAGTTAAATCATAATCTTCTTCCTTTTCTATTTCTTCATAGGTTTCTCCTAAACCAAACCACTTAATCAAATCCATTAAAGTAATCTTATATTCTTCCTCTCCATTCCCAAATTTCTTTTTCATGAAATTCTCATCCTCTTGAATAGTCACAAAAAACTCGAGGACCCATTCCTCGTTAAACGGAAAATGCATATTTACAAAGCTTCCCAATATAAATAGCTAGAAGTATTCCTCTACTTCCGCATGAATCCCAGCATCAATCGCAAAAGTAGGATCATAAAAGAGTGTACCTTGGATATCGAAGTTCTTCATCCTTGTGTATCGCTCAACTTCTTTGTCACCGTAGATGGGAAAAGGACATCCATATTTGGTTTGTTGATTAACCAACTTTTTCTTTCCCTTGGTTGCTTCTGATTTCTTGGGAGCCATTGAAATTGAATTCAAGAGTTGAAATTTGTGTTTGATTTGGGAAAAATAGAGAAAATTGTTTGCAAGAGATTTTAGTTGTGTAAAAAATGATTGATTTGTGAAAATCAATTAGGAAAATAGATCTATATATAGGAAATAGGGTAATTCTTAATGTTTCAACGGATATATTTGATTTATAACCGTTAGAAATAGAGCCGTTACAGCAATAACTGCTATGAAATCGCACATGTCGCGATCGCGAAAGATAGTCGTGATCGTGACTTTCTCCATATAGAAACAAGATGTTTTGACAACTTAATTCATGAACACGAAACTAGTCGCTATCGTGATATGTTTAAAATAAAAAATATTTTTCCCTTTCTTTTAAAACTAACTTAAAATAGATATAAAATGAAAATATACTACTACTATATAATACTATATATATTTTGGATAAGATAAGAGATTTAAGTGCCAATGGAGTTTCTCAACCCCTTGACTTCATATTCATGGATGAAATCTAACTTAACAACTTCTTGAATACAAGCATCAATCAAGTCAAGTTTCATGCATATATCTTTATCCATTAGATATTTATCAGCCTTATCCATGTTAAATTCAATAGTATCATCACCTATCCTTAACTTAATTTTGCCTTCTAACACATCAATCAATGCTTTTCCAGTATGCATAAAAGGTCTTCCTAATATTATAAGACATTTTTCATCATATGCAAAATCTAGCACAACAAAGTCTGCCGGAAAAATAAACTTATCCACTTTAACTAACACATCTTCAATTATTCCATAAGGACATTTAATAGACTGGTCGACCAATTGCAAAACCATGTTTGTCCTTTTAACTTAATCATCAAGCTTCAACTCTTTGAAGATCGATAAAGGTATAAGATTTATACTAGCCCCAAGGTCACATAAACATTTTGGAAAGGAAATGTTTCCAAGTTTACACTGTATTGTGAAACTTTCTAGATCTTTAAGTTTAGTGGGCATTGAAGTAGTTATTATTTTGCTATAATCTTCAGTTAAAGATACTTTCGATATTCCTTCTAAACTATGCTTACGAGATAAAAGTTCTTTAATAAACTTACCATAGTTTGAAATTTGGGTAATGGCTTCAATGAATGAAAGATTGATTTCCAGACCTTTAAGTTTGTTCATGAACTCAATGAATTGCTTATCCTCATTCTTCTTCTTCATTCTTTGTGGAAATGGTGGCGGAGGGGGATTAACCTTTTCAGATTTAGGTTGTTCATCCACTCTTATTTTATCATTGGATTTACTCTGATAATCATCCGGCACTTCAACAACATCATTAGCAAGCATACCCGAAGGATTTGGGTTATCTAGTAATTTACCACTACAAAGGGCTATAGCATGCACATTTTCCTTAGGATTTCCTTCCATGTTACTAGGTAAATGGCCTTTTCCTCTAGATAGAATAGCATTCGCTAATTGACCAACTTGTATCATCTGATCCATCTTATTTTCTAACTTTTTATAACATTCCTCATACTCTGATTGCTTATTACAAACCCCTTCCAGAAATTTGTCTATCTTATTTGCCAACTGTCCTATTCTATCATTTCTTTGATTATTCTTTTGTTGATTATCACCATACTTCCAATTAGAACTCCTATAATTATTTCCATTATTGCTATAAGAATTCACTTAACTTTAAACATAACTTAATTGCTCCCCTACACATGGGTTAAAGTTACACTCAAAAGTAGTGTGTCCTATTTGGCCACAATTTTTTGCATTTTAAAGGGTTACTCTTACTTATATGCATATTATCTATCTTATGAGATAATGGAGATATTTGCGCTTGCATAACAGAAATAGGGTCTAATTTATTAACCTTTTTAACCGAGCTAGAAGATGTAGATACAGCATGTGAATGAGTAGGATTAATAGTACTTTCTTGTGCTCTCTCCACTGGCTACATACTATTGTTATTTGCCATATCTTCCAAAAGATCAAAGGCTTCTTCACTAGTTTTCTTCATAAGAGATCCCGCAACCATAGCATCAATCGCACCTCTTGTTGCACGATTTATTTCGTTGAAGAAAGTTTGCAAAATCACATTCTGTGGTAAACCATGATGAGGATAAACTCGATGAAGTTCCTTATAATTTTCCCAGGCTTCATACAAGGAATCACTATCCTTTTGAGTAAAGGAAGTGATTTCTTTAAAGAGTCTTGCGGTTTTGGCTAAAGGGAAATATTTAGTCAGAAAGGCTTGGGTTAATTAATTCCAAGTGGTGATTGAATTTGGGGGTAATGAATTCAACCAAACTTTCACTTTATCATGAAGCGTAAATGGAAATAAGCTAAATTTAACTGCTTCATCAGGAACATTATGCATTTTGAAAGTATCACAGACTTCTAGAAAGTTTGCAATGTGAGCATTCGGATTTTCATTGGGTAGACCATAATATTGCACATTATTGCTGATCATTTGAAGTAATGCTAGCTTGATTTCAAACTGATTTGCATTAATGGGTGGTCTAGCAATTCCCTGATTATTACCATTGATGATCAGAACGACATATCCATGAGCCTTGGTTGTGGTTGATCATCATTTTGTTTATCTTCATCAGCCATCCTTCTTCTTTGTCTCTTATTTTTCCATTTTCTTCTCCTACCAAATAGTTCTATTTCTGATTCGAAAGATGCCAAACTTTCTCCCGAACTACGCGTACTTGGCATGCACACGCTAGAAAGAAAACTCAATGAATAAGCAAGAAAAATATGTTAATAACAAAATATAAATACTTAAAACTAAAAACAAAAATAACTCTAATTGATATATAATATAAATATAATTGTCCATTTTCCTGTAATCTGATCTCTAGAATGCACTTGCCTTCCCCGGTAAAGGCGCCAAAAACTTTTTTGCAAGATTTTAGGTATACTCATTCCGAAAGGCTTATCCTTGGTAACGGTGCCAAAAACCTTATTCCCCACTTTTCTATTGATAAAATAAAGTTTTAAATATGAACAGGTGTTGTCGGTACCGATTATCAAATAGAAAAAATGATGATAACTACACGTATACAGTTACGATGTAGTTTTAAAAGATTTCGATCCCACAGGGAAGGAATTCAGTTCTAAAGACCAACTAGAGTTACAAAATAAAAGAAATAAGATAAATTGTAGGGTTTGGATGATAGACTGATGAATAGACAGATGCATGAACAAATTAGAGATGATGTAAACTATATTGATATTCTCTAAGAACAAGTATAGTAGAGAAAAACATGCAAATTCATCAAGAAGATTTCATACACTAGATTACTTCAACAAACACGGTTCTAGACACCCAAATATTCAATAATTCACCGCA
>CATIWQ010027395.1:0-16991 GCA_949673415.1 Euphorbia schlechtendalii
AGTATGCATAAAAGGTCTTCCTAAAATTATAGGACATTTTTCATCATATGCAAAATCTAGCACAACAAAGTCAGTTGGGAAAACAAATTTATCCACTTTAACTAGCACATCTTCTATTATGCCATAAGGACGTTTAATAGACTGGTCTGCCAACTGCAGAACCATATTTTTCCTTTTAACTTCGTCATCAAGCTTCAATTCTTTGAAGATCGATAAAGGCATAAGATACTAGCCCCAAGATCACATAAACATTTTTCAAAAGAAATGTTTCCAAGTTTGCATGGAATTGTATAACTTCCTGGATCTTTTAGTTTAGTGGGCATTTTAGTAGTTAGTATTTTACTACAATCTTTAGTTAAAGATACTTTTGATATTCCTTCTAAACTACGCTTTCGAGATAAAAGATTGAAAGATTGATTTCCAGACCTTTAAGCTTGTTGATGAAATCAATAAACTGTTTATCCTCATTCTTCTTCTTCATTCTTTGTGGAAATGGTGGTTGAGGGGGATTAACCTTTCCGGATTCAGGTTATTCATCCGCTCCTGCATTATTATCAGATCTACTCGGATATTCATCCGGTACTTCAACAACATCATTAGCAAGCATACCCGAAGGATTTGTTTCATCTAGTAATTTACCACTACGAAGGGCTATAGCATGCACATTTTCCTTAGGATTTTCCTCTGTGTTACTAGGTAAATGACCTTTTCCTCTAGTTGGAATAGCACTCGCTAATTGACCAACTTGTATTTCCAAATTATGAATAGAGGATGATTGATTTTTAAACATTTGGTCCATCCTATTTTCTAACTTTTTGCAGCATTCTTCCGACTCCAATTGCTTATTACAAACTCCCTCTAGAAACTTGTCTATCTTACTTGTTAACTGCCCTATTCCATCAGTACTCTGGTAATTCTTTTGTTGGTTATCACCATACTTCCAATTAGAATTTTTGTAGTTATTCCCATTATTGCCATAAGAATTCCCTTAACTTTGAACATAACTTAATTGCTCCCCTACACATGGGTTAAAGTTACACTCAAAAGCTGTATGTCCGATTTGACCACAATTTTCACAAGTTAAAGGGTTATTTTTACTAACATGCATATTATCTATGTTGTTAGATAAAGCAAATATTTGATCTTGCATAATAGAAATGGAATCTAATTCATTGACCTTTTTAACCAAACTAGAAGATGAAGATGCAGCATGTGAATGAGTAGAATTAGTAATACTTACTTATGCTCTTTCCACTGGCCACATATTATTGTTGCTTGCCATATCTTCTAGAAGTTCAAAAGCTTCTTACTAGTTTTCTTCATAAGTGATCCCGCAGCCATAGCATCAATTGCTCCTCTCGTTGCATGATTTATACCATTGTAAAAAGTTTGCAGAATAACATTCCGAGGTAAACCATGATGAGGACAAACTCATTGAAGTTCCTTATAATGTTCCCAGGCTTCGTATAAGGATTCACTATCTTTCTAGGTAAAGGAAAAGATTTCTTTAATGAGTCTTATGATTTTTGCTAAAGGGAAATATTTAGTCAGAAAGGTTTGGGCTAATTGGTTCCAGGTAGTGATCGAATTTGTGGGTAAAGAATTCAACCAAACTTTCACTTTATCACAGAGTGTAAATGGAAATAAGCAAAGTTTAATTACTTCTTCAAGAACATTGGGCATTCTGAAAGTATCATAGACTTCTAAAAAGTTTGCAATGTGAGAATTCGCATTTTCATTGGGTAGACCATAATATTGCACATTGTTGCTAATCATTTGAAGTAATGCTGGTTTTATTTCAAAATGGTTCGCATCAATTAGTGGTCTAGCAATTCCTTGATTATTACCATTGATGGTCAAAATAACATAATCCATAAGTCTTGGTTGGGGTGGATCTTCATTTGGGTTTGGATTTGGGTTAGGATTTGGGTTTTCCACTTGACCTGCAGCCATTCTTGTCTCTTATCTCTTATATTTTTGTTTCCTTGCCCTACCAAATCGTTCTATCTCTGATTCGAAAGCCCCCAAACATTCTCCCGAACCACGCGTACTTAGCATGCACACGCTAGAAAGAAAACTCAATGAATAAGCAAGAAAAATATGTTAATATCAAAATAATATAAATAATAATATAAAAGATTAATCTAAATAACATATACAATATAATTTTCCAAATTTAAATCTCTAAAACACAATTATCTTCCCCTGAAATTTTTATCTCTAAAACGCACTTGCCTTCCCCGGCAACGGCGCCAAAAACTTGTTCGCCACTTTTCTACTGATAAGTTTAATAACTTTTACGCAAACAGTTTGGCTAAATATCAACTGCGCAAAAAACTTGTTCACGTGAAATATAGGTGTTGTCAATACCCCTTATCAAATAGAAAAATGATGATAACTGCAAGTATACAGTTGCGATGTAGTTTTAAAAGATATTGATTCCACAGGGAAGGGCTAGTTCTAAAGATCAATAAAGAAGATAAGATAAAAAGAAAATAAAATAATGTATAGTTTTTTAGATATGAGGGTTAGAATGAAATATGAGCAAATATAGGTATGAAAGATTAGAGAATCTAAATATATAGATTTTCCCTATGAAATAAGGAAAGCAGAGAAAACATGTAAGTTCAACAAAGATGTTAAGATTCACTAAACTAATCTAATAGACTCGATTCTAAATACTCAGATGTTCAATTATTTACCGTAGAGCAACACATGAAATGACTTTTCTAGATCTAGTGCAAACGAATTAAGACTATCATATAAACCTGGACAACATTAATACTATGCTTAGTATGGGTCGCTCTCACATAGCCACATTTAGCAAGTTACCATTCCAAAAATGTTGGCTCACTAAATAGCGTTATATCACAAATCCAGTGATTATATACGATATTGTTAACCTCGAAACTACTCTTAAAATTAACTCCAATGCATATAACTTGATTAATATAAAAGACTTAACATGAAATACGCATTATGACACACAGACATATCATAAACTTCGAAATAGAAAGTATAAGTAGAAAGCAAAGCAAAGTTGTAAGGTATGTAAGTGAAAGCTAAAGTTCATCAAACCGTATGCATTCTTTTAATGGGAGTCGTCAATTCCCGTAATTCCTATGTCTGCTTTGAATTCGGTCTCAGCCCATACAGAACCTCCGCTAGGATGCTATTCCTTGCGAATATCGAACAAACGAATATTGAAGAACAAAAACTTTTATTGATAAGTGATTTACAAGTACACTTATACAACAATCACTCGAGAATATAGAGAATCTAGTGATCGAAACAAGGATTCGAATCACTTAAACATTTTCTCGCTAACGCTTATGAACGTAGCTAACTCTATCTACACACACTATATGTAACCCTATAATTGCACTCTAATATTCTCCTCTCTTTTGGTGTCACTTTGGTGCATGAAATTTGTGAGGATTGGAACCCTATTTATAGTGTTCGAAGGGTTGCGTCTATCCAAACGAAGGGTTGTGTCCATTGGTGAATGATTACATCTCTTCATTATGATTGGTTGAGAAGCTTTGATTTAATCCACAATGGATAGGCACCTTTTCATGATTGGTTGACTTATGATAGTTGTCTTATAATTGGTAGTTGATGGCGGTTGATCATGCTTATCTGGCGGTTGGTAGTTAAGAAGATAATGCCAGAAAACCGTCCAAGTCGTGACCGCGAAATACATGTCGCGACCGCGAATCTTTGGTTGGCAGACTTCTGATCTGAAGAAGAAAAATTCACGACCATGAATGATTGTCACGACCATGAATTGCATTTTTCTTCAAAATTCTCCTTGCAACTTCATCGATCTTCGACAGCTTCGATCCTAAGCCAAATCTTTAAGTTCCACGCATCTTTTTGCACATTTTTCACTCTTTTTTTATAGAATTCCACTTTAGCTCATTTTACTCCCAAGATTTACATAGTATCTGCATTTGCATCAAAAACAACTACATACCACGTGAAATCTTTTATATGAAGTATAAAAATGACACAAACTATACTGTTTAATGCATAAATTTGGCATGATAATAAGTGTAACTATACATTTATCATTCAACTGTTTAATCTCACTCATCAACGACTACAAAGCTCTCTCTTAACAGATTCAAATCTATCACTAACAGGAAGAATTTTGAAGATTGAACAAGAAGGGATATTGAAGAATAAACGAGTTGAAGTACAAGTTTACAACGACTACCTCAACATTCTCTTATAAATAAAAGATTGAATGTAATGTTCAAACTTGATGAATAAACTTGGAATTTTATAAGTGCTAAAGCTCTATCAATTGATCAAGCAATCAGAAATTCCCAAAAGCTTAAGAACATCATTCAGAATTCATTTCAGTTCTTAGCTTAGCAAATCAGATCACTAAAATCCTATTAGATCATTTATAAAGAGAGCAACGTATTGCATGTTGTTCTCTTAGACAATCTTTCAATGATCTGAGTGATAACATTTTGAGAAGGGTACTCAAACTGTTTGAGTGGTAGCTAGCTTGGAAGGTACTTGTTGTAACATCTACAAATTGAAAAGGCTTATCCGCCTAGTTGAAGGAGATTGAATAGTGGATTAAAGCTCGAAGAAGGATCCATGGACTAGAGGTAGGCGAGAGGCTGAACTAGGATAAAATCGTTGTTTGGTTTTTCTCAACTTTACCTTTTTACTTTCGCTCATCATAGTTATCATTAAGTTATAGCATACATTTTGTATATTTGTGATTTTGATTAAGTGTTTAGTCAGCATTGCTGAGTTTAGCTTAACTCAACAAAGACTGCCAAATTGAGATTTAGCTCAGTTTGTGAGTTGTGTTTTTTTACCCAACTTAATGTCTCATTCATTACTTTAAAACAACTCTCACTTAGGCGATAAAGTTCAAAGAACACCAAAATTATACTTGAAACAGTTAAGGATCATTCAAACCTCCCTTCTGTCCGATTGTTTAAGCTAAACGAGACCAACAAAATTTTTTATATAATTACGTATAAATCATACATGTAATTGCATTATTTAATTGAATTATTTAAAGAATGATACGATTTATTGTATTAAATTCAAAAGTCAAACATATTAAAATACAAAAATCTGAAATGATTATTATATATAATGTGTAAATAAATGTTATATAAAATAATTTATTCATCAGGATGGATTTGAGTATTTCCATAAAAACCAAGTCTGACCCATTAAACTTCGGGTTTTTGTAGGATCGGGCACCGGCCGAGATTTCTTTGAAATTAAGTGTCCAAATAGGATTCAAAAAAAGGGACTTGGAGCGTGTTGGACGGTACCCGACCCATAAACAGGTCCAGCGAAAAGTCACCTCACAACTTAATTCTTTTATTTTTTTTATTTTTCTTATATTTACTTTTATGTATATCGTGGCTAAAGACCAATTTTATTGCCACAAAGGCAACAAAGTTATAGGAAATAATTAATAGGACATGTTCAAAGCTTCGTATATTATAGCCGAAATTTTAGTGCTGATGCAAACTATCATAGCATTTTAGCTAAAAACTCATTACGTAATTAATTAATTTGCTACTATAAAATGATTTTGTAGTTAATTTTAGTAGTTTTTCTATGAGAAG
The DNA here is from genome assembly GCA_949673415.1 of Euphorbia schlechtendalii. NCBI lineage: Eukaryota > Viridiplantae > Streptophyta > Magnoliopsida > Malpighiales > Euphorbiaceae > Euphorbia > Euphorbia schlechtendalii. Next base: position 5,613 of record CATIWQ010027395.1, read on the forward strand.
CTAATTTTTATTATTTTCATCGTGAAGTGGTTTTGGATGGATGATATTTTTAAATCATGTTTACATTCTGACTAATCACCGCTCATCAATTTGTAAGTACATCAAAAGGTAAGATGAATGGTCCAAGATTATGAGAAGCTAATTTTAGTAGTTAGTTAGACAATACATTTGAAATCTGGTGATGTCAAGTTTTGTCTTGTATCTGTACAAATTTTCATTTTGTTTACTTTCTCCTGAAAGATTATATTAATCATATAATCAACATAAAAAGTAAAAATTAATTTGAAGTTCTTTAGCTAAAAAAAATTAGATATTAATTGCTACTGGATATTAATATTTTTAATTCACAATAAAAAAAACTAATTATAGTGGGTATATTGGTAATGATTAGCCCATCATTAAACATTCATCGGGGGTTGAATTCTAGATGTGAATGGAAGAAGTAATCTTAAATCTTGAGCTAGTTATCCTCTCTTTTGGGGCATCATAAATTAATGCTTGGGGATTAGTATACAAAAAAAAAATAAATAGATTATGCAAAAATGTATTTGTTACAATAATTTAAATGATTTTACAATGAAAACTATATCTTTTAACATGTAAAAAAGTAACATCCAATACACATTTCGACGTGTGTACATTGATAAGGCTCATCTATATACTTAAATTAATAATGGATGTCGTTTTAGAAGTTAAAATAGTCGTCCAGTATAATTTCTACAAAATTACTGTTTGAATTGGAAAAAAGCTATAGTATAGTACAACTATTTGTAGTAATTATTACTTTCAATAGTTCTGAACGATAATAAAACAACAGATTGAAGTGTGAATTCATCAATTTAGTCAACTGAGGGATCAAAAGTCAAAGTAAACCCATCAAAGAAAAGAAGGCTTTGAATTCACGATGACTAGCTACAACAAAGTAATAATTTATTTCAGGAAATCATTTTTTTTATAAATAATCACGGGTGTTGGGATTTGAACCTTGATCACCCCATCCACTTTGTGGATAGTTGGCGCAATATAAACCCTTTAACATGAAATGAATTTAAAAAAATTATCACTGATATAGTAATCTTTGGTGAATGCTATAGATTTATTTTAATAAATGCAAAAAAGAGAGAAGTAGTTAAAGATATGTATAAGAGAAAGCGGTTAAAGTTTTTTGTTTCTTACAGAAAAAAGAATAAGATATTAGAAAGGCTGAAATAAGATATTAAAAAGAATAAGATATCTTGAAACCCAAAACGTGGTATTTGGTTGTATGCACCGATAGAAAATAGGTTGAAAATATTTAGTAAAGCTAGCTGATTTAATAGTTTTACTGAGTATTCTGGTGCTGTGCAAAAGTGGTGCTGAGTAAAAGCTATGTTGAGTGAATAATGTTGCTGAGTAAAAGTGGTGTTGAGTAAAAGCTTTCCTGAGTGAATATTTTTGGTGAATAAAAGTGGTGCTGAGTGAAGTTGGGGTTGAGTGGATGTTTTGCTGAGTAAATTGTGCTGATTAAGTTTGCTGAGTTCAATCTGCACATAGAGGAAAATTACAAAAAATGTTATTTTAGTTGAGTCGTGTATGAGACAAAGTCCTTAAATGATATTTGGTTATTTCTCTCAGAATTAAACAAATTCTCACTTTCGAAAAAAACGTATACCAGGAATCAAAATGTATATTTATATATCCAGACTTGTCATATTTGAAAAGGAAAACAACAAGCTCTTTGATAGTAAAAAAAAGAGTTTTTATGAAATAAATGTCAACTACAAAATTAGACTTTAATCACAATAAAAATCATAACTGAAAGATGTTACAAAATAAAAAATGGAAATATAATTGTTGAACATTAAAGTGGTATTAAATATCAAATAAAAAATTTGTTACCATAAATATCATTTGATCAAAAGATATTTTTCACAATAAAATATTTTAACTACTTTTCTTTTCAACATATTAAAATACTCAATCATTCCAAAGATCTCCCACTACTTTCGAAAGAAAATTAAAAAGTAAAATAATGAATTTTCCGGATATCTCTAGTTTGACAGATAATGCATAGCGGTGTCTTTTGGACTATAAACTAATACTTGATATATAAAATTTAACTTACGGAATATTCAATGATACATAAAGTTTCTATGAACCAAATAAGCTCTATTATAAGATATGGATTTTACCATATCACATTATACCAAGATACACTCTGTTAAATGCGGTTTTGCGTGAAAATGTCATGCTCTTTGCTTGGTCTTTCATAAGTGCTTCAGTAGATATTGTCAATATCTCATAGAAGCGGCCCCACTTCACACTTACATATGTAATTTAATCAAGTGTATATTGCACTTTATACACCAGTTATAAGAGCTATGAAATTTATTAAAAGTATTTTTAACTCAACCTCTTAGAATATACAACATAGCATATACACACATCTAGGATTGTGACACATATACATTGTGCTAGTAGAACTTAACATAGACTTGTTATTAGCCATATGAACTTACTTCGTAGGATCTCCAATCACATAAGTTGGGTTCCAATTTTTGTTAGTTTCAAATTGGCTTAGATCTTACCCCCCCCCCCCCCCCCACCCCACCCAATGTTTCATAATATAATTTCTCTCCCAAAGGTTAGGTCAAAGGATCATCCAAATTCACTTCTGACCTCAAATAACTAATGGAAATCACTCCATCTCTTAGCAATTGCTTCACAACTTCATGTTTTAGGCATATATGTCTATTCTTGCCATTATAAGTCATATTTTTTATATCGATATTGCCGCTTGGCAATCACAATGAATATGATGGTTAATTAAGGCAGTTTTTGAACATGTGAACTTGCACGATGGAATTTCAAAACTTAAAATTAACCATAAAAGATCTCCTAAGCATGGCATGGTTGACACAATCTAAATTGAAATGTTCCATAGATGCTTATAGGTTTATAAACTTAATAAAAGAAATCGAGCATCAAAGATTAAAGCATTACCAGTGGATGCGTGCCTTTCCTTTGTTGTGGCGCTCCCTTAGAATAATCAGACAGCACTCTATTAGCACAAACCTCCAAAATAGGATGGCCTCTATGACTAGTCCACATGGACCTCCATCGATTAAAATCTCGCGATGAGGAAGAACTTGTTAGTTAACAAGAAGTTGCTAGACCGCTCGTAGACCAAACCGAAGATATTATTGAGAAGGCTCTCTCCAAAATAGGAATAAGCCTTCAAAAGAATTCTTGCAAAAGCGGAGAAACTCGTGGAGGATCTCGTAAAAACTTGTGAAGAAAAGATGTCAAAAAGCACAAGAAAAGGCTAAGCTGAAGTACGGAATAGAGGAGGAGGAGAGATCCTTTTATAGGGAGAAGGGGAGCAACATACTCCAAATTTTTGCAATGTGGAATGGGGATTTCCCCATCCTCGCGGAGCCTTAGGTTCCACGGATTGACATGTGCGAATAGCCCGCTAAGGTAGGCTGTGCGTAGCACAAAACGCAAGCCCTTGCGGGCTTGCCTTATCCCGCAAGCTGTGTCGGTGGGCCTGTGCTGCACGCCCATGCAAGCGCTGCCTAGCGCTAGCGGGCTTGCAACCCACTAGCATGAGTTAGCCCATGCTGGTGGCCCATGAGCACCCCTCCAGTTCTTTTGAGGTTGCCACGCAAGCCCCACCCGTGAACAAACCATGTTCACGGGGCCCACTCATAATGGGAAAAATTCCCTTTTGCTCAATACAGATTTATTTCTCCTTAAAACCTCCATTAATTATTATTTAGTCTAACCAATTAATAACATATAACGAGTTTGATTTTCCCTTAAATTCTCGATAAAGACCGCATCTATAAGTTCTTTACTTAGTCCGGTAAAGAGTCAATGTGTGTGACCTCATAGGATCCTGAAGTATAGAGTGCTAGAGGTTAACCCGAACTTGGTTTTCCATCCGGGAACCTTTAGGCTCAGTGTTGCAGATCGATATGAAACTTGATAACTCTAGATGATCAAATGAGCTTTCTAGCAAAGGCATATGACCCCTTGATAGTCAGAGCATCACGTGCTTGTGACTTGATCCGATTGTGCAATAATAACTAGTACAATACACTCTTTCCATCAGGTTAAGTAGCATCCAGTTTATTAAACTCGGATTAAGTGTTAGCTCATGTAATAGACATAGTTATCCTGGAATTAAACTTATTCTTGAAGAACAAAACTCGCCTTTATGTATCGAGATTGACTAGAAACCCGTTCTATCAATCTCATACTCTAATAAGAGGTTTATAAGTGTCACTTCAACAAGAGGCCTTAGAGTACAACTCCCATTATATCACTATATCGAGAGTGATGGATCCCATCTTGACTACTCAGCTTACCAACCAATAATCATCACTATACCCATAATCATCCTTATCATCCTGATCACCAAGGTATGAATAAGTACAACCCAAAGTATAACAACCCCGACACAAGGTAACCACTATCTCAGGTTTGAGGATACTTGTGCTGCTACTGCAATAAGACATGACACCAAAACATGGATATAGTTATTTTCGAGTGTCTATCTTATAGTGGTCTCCAATATATTACCCAAAACTCTTGGCTTAAGTATTCACCACCTCGATCAGATCGAAGGGTCTTGATACTTTTCTCAAGCTATTTCTCCACTTCTATTTTGAAGTCTTTGAATTTCTCAAAACTTTCAAACTTGTGCTTCATTAGGTATAAATAACCATACAGTGAGTAATCATTGATAAAGTTTATGAAGTATACGAAACATTCATGTGTCTTAACACCCATTGGACCACATACATCGAAATGTATTATTTCCAAAGTACTCGTGGCATGCTGACTCTTTCCTTTGAAAGGTTTCTTTGTCATCTTACCCTTTAAACAAGGTTTGCATGCCCCATAGGATTCCCATTCCATTGGGCTCAGGTTGCTAAATTTGTACAACTTAGTTAAGCGAGTCTCATTTATATGGCCTAAACGACAATGCTATAAGTAAGAAGATTTCTCATTATCTATCTTCGATTTCTTAGCAATGTTCATATTTAGAATTTCAATTTTAGTATCTAGAACGTAAATGTCATTCGCACACATTCCACAAGCATAAAGAATATTATCACACCAAATTTTACAATTATTATTTAAAAGTAAAATCTCAAATCCTTCTGTTGCTAAACACGTATCAAAAATAATATTATTAGTGACAGCAGGAATATAATAACAATTGTTCAAAACTAAAACAATGCCACTAGGAAAACGAAGGCTATATGTCCCTATAGCTGTTGCAACAACCTGTGCTCCATTTCCAACTCTTAGGTCCATTTCCCTCTTTGCAAGCCTCCTACTATTCTGTAACCCCTACACAGAAGTACACATATGAGTACCACAACTAGTATCCATTACCCATGTAGACTCATAAGGAGTCTAGAGAAACTCTCTATCATGAACATACCTGAAGTAGATGCCTCACTTGGATTCTTCCTCACTTGTTCAGAAATCTAAACCCTGTAATCTTTCTTTAAGTTGCTTGACTTACCACATTTGAAGCAGACTTTTTGTAGTTCTTTACTTACTTTTCTTCTTCTTACTGATTATCTTCTTGGCACTTAGACCCTTTACAAAACACGACCCACCCTTGGAAAGTTTGGTTTTCTCAAACAAAAGTAAAACCTTTAGATCCTTTTGAATCTTATGTTTCACTATTTTCAACATATTGACCAACTCAGGCAGTGTAGCATCAATCTTGTTCATATAATAATTAGTCACAAACTGTGAGTAAATATTAGTTAATGAGGCAAGAATCAGATCCACACATAATTTGTGATCCATCACAAAACCCAGTCGAGTCAGTTTTTTTTATATAACCTAATAGTTTAAGAGCATGCTGAGATGTTGAAGTGCTGGCCTGCATCTTCGTTCCGAATAAGAGTTTCGATGTATCAAATCTCTTGGACCTAGCCTGCTCTAAAAAGAGCTCATGAAGATGGAGAATTATGGTGTCTAAGTCTACGCTCTCATGTTGTTTCTGAAGCTCAGAATTCATGGTTGCCACCATTATACATGTTGTCGTTTCACGATCCTTTCTGTACTTCTCCGATGCCTCATGTTCATTGGCATCAGCATCAAGTTCATCAGGGAGTGGCTCATCTAAAACATAAACTATTCTCACCGCCCTACACCAATCAGTAAAATTTGAACCATCTAGTTTATTGTCAATAATTGAGCGAAGATTTATATTTGGATTCATTGTTCAACCTAGATATAAGATAGAAAAGGTTCAGACATTAGTATATGTACATGCATTTAATATAAGGTCTTTAATTAAATACATATTTCCTACTATTTTATCAACATTCAAATAGCCCCTTCTATTGAATTCGGGAAAACTTGGTCAAACCAATTTTCCTTAGTAGGTAACATCCATAGCCCATCTACTATGACCCCTTTTATAGCAGTTCGAGCCATAATAGACAACCATGGTTGGAACCCATCCATTTGCATTCCATGCAATTGCTAGTCTATTTGAGTTCTTTTTCTTGAGATGTGTGTACCCAATTGTATGAATCCTCATATATGTTTCCAATCCAACATTAGCTCCATTGGCATGGACAACTAACCCATTTTGGTCAAGGCTTTGACCCCATCTAGTCTCATGACCAAACACATGTTAAGGGAAAGTATGTTATACATGTCCTTACATCCGTTAATAAGATTCGTATCACGACTTATGACGGGAAGACAATTTAACATGTTAATATTTGTTGTAGGGATTTTATTGGTGCAGCTAGTCTCACCTTAGTCGCGGACTTATACGATGGATATGATTATGATAATAATAATTCCAGGCTATTTGTAATTATTAATCTAAGGGATCATACTCAAGACTGGTACATCATAATCATTACATTATGCTAAGACTCTCCATAGCATGCAAAATAAACAAGGTCTATGTTTAAGTTCTTGCACCTATGTTTATAAGTTATAATCTAAAAACTTAAACCATGGCTGTAAAACCATATGCAGAGTCCAATTCCCATGCTAGAAATCACCTAAGTCATAAAAGTCCCTTAGGTACGCTTGAACCTAATACCGATGGAGATTTCCAAGTAGGAGAGGCCCCCTTAAAGTAAATGAGCAGCCAAGTCCAATCCTTGCCAAAATTATCGTGGGCACACTTTGGTTCGTTGTACCATAGACAGTTATGATTTAAAGGTTTCATTCTTTTAATCAAGTGAAGTACTGGACGATCCTCAATTTAAAGCATTTTACACATGCGGTAAAACATTGTTAATCTATATAATACTCACATACGCTAAGTTTGAGCAAAACCTTAATCTAGCTATCACATCATTTTCTGTAACGGGAATTAAAACCTAAGTCATGCATAACATGCTTTAATCAATTCATAAAAATATCATTTCAATATATTATCATCAATCATGCCTAGCATAAGGCAAGCTCTAATACCACTGATGATTAATTAAGGTAGTTATTGAACATGCGAACTTGCACGGTGGAATTTCAAAACTTAAAATTAACCTTAAAGGATCTCCTAAGCATGGTATGATTGACATAATCTAAATTGAAATGTTAAATAGATGTTTATAGATTTATAAAAGGCTTAATGCATCTACACCCCCATGAACTTGTTCAAAAATGGTTGGTGCCACCTTGGACTTTGAAATGTGACAGATAGCCCCCTGTACTTGCCTAAAAAGCTTTACTTTACCCCCTCGTAAAAATATCAGCTTCAAGAACAAGAAGATGAAAATGACAGGCCAAGAATCGATACAATATTATGATTAATTGAAGAAAGTATTTAGAATAGAGATGAAGTTTTGAAGAAGACGAAGAACATGTATTAGGAATTTTGAATGGTAAGAATTAGAATGTTAGGGGGAGTGTAGATGCATTAAGCCTTTATAAAACTTAATAAAAGAAATCGAGCATCTAAGATTAGAGCATTAACAATTGATGTGTTCCTTTCCTTTGGTGTGGTGCTCCCTTAGAATAATTGGACAACACTCTATTAGCACAAGCCTCCAAACCAAGACGACCTCTATGACTAGTCCACATGGACCCTCACCGACCTAAACCTCACGTAGAGGAAGAACTTGTTAGTTAACAAGCAACTACTAGACTACTTATAGACCAACTTGAAAATATAACTGAGATGAGTCTTTCCAAAATAGGAATAAGCCTTCAAAAGAATTCTTGTGAAAGTGGAGAAACTCATGGAGGATCTCACAAAAACTCGTGAAGAAAAGAAGTCAAAACTCAAAAGGAAAGGTAGAGTTGAAGTACGGAATAGAGGAGGAGGAGAGTTCCTTTTATAGGGATAAAGGGAGCAACATGCTCCCCATTTTAGCAATGTGGGATGGGGATTTCCCCATCCCCCACACGGCTCAGCCGCGCGGATCCCCAGGCTCTACGGGTAAACTCGCACGTAAAGCCCGCTTAGGCGAGTTATGCGTAGCGCAAAAGGAAAGCCCTTGCAGGCTTACCTTGTCCCGCAAGTTAGGCTTGCGGGTCTTTCCACAAACCTAGCTTTCAGGTTGTGTCGATGGGCATGTGTTGCAGGCTCACGCAAGCGCTGCCTAACACTTACGAGCCTGCAACCCACCAACATGTACTAGCAAAAGCTAGCGCATGCCGATGGCCAACAAGCACCACTCCAGATTAATAACTCGTGTTCATGGGGCTCACTCGCAACGGGAAAAAATTCCCTTTTGCTCCAGAAATTTATTTCTCATTGAAACCTCCTTTAATTATTATTTGGTCCAACCAATTAATGATTCATCCAATGAGTTTGACTTTCCCTCATATTCTCGGCATGTACCCCCGTCTATACATTCTTTTATTAGTCTAGTAAAGACCCAATGTGTGTGATCTCATAGGACCCTAAAGTATAGAATCGCTAGAGGTTAACTTAAACTTGGCTTCCCATCCGGGAACCTTTAAGCTCAATGTTCCAGACCGATATGGAACCTGATAACTCTAGATGATCAAATGGGCTTTCTAGAAAAGGTGTATGATCCCCCAATACTCGGAACATTACGTGCCTGTGACATGATTTGGTTTTGCAATAGTATCCAGTACAATACACTCCTTCCATTAGGTACCATCCAGTTTATTGAGCTCATATTAAGTGTTATCTCAAGTAATAGTCGTAGCTATCTTGGAATTAAACTTTGTTCGCAAGGTTTCGACTCTAATGACTCTGAGGGGTTATATTCGAAAATGAAGCCAAAAACCTTGTTCCCCACTTTTCTACCTATAAGATAAAAGTTCAAAATATGAACAGTTATTGTCAATCCCGCTTATCTAAATAGAAAAATGGTGACTACTATAAGTATACAGTTGCGATATAGTTATAAAAGATATCGATCCCACAAGGAAGGACCAGCTCTAAAGATCAACAAGAGAAATGGAATAAAGAAAATAAAATAGATTTAATTTTAGTTGGCAGGATTGAAATGATGGATAGATAGATAAATGTATGAAAGATTAGAGAACATAAAAGTATATAGATTTTCCCTACGAACAAGTATAGCAAAGAAAACATGCAAGGTCATCAAAGATATTATGTTCACTATGTTAATTTAACAGACTCAGTTCTAAACACTCAGATATTCAATTATTCATCGTTGAGCAACACATGAAATGACTTTTCTAAATCTAGTGCAAATGAATTAAGACTATTACATAAACCTGGATAACAGTATTACTATGCTTAGTACGGGTCACTATCACATAGCCACATTTAGCAAGTTACCATTCCAAAAATGTTGGCTCACTAAATAGCATTATAATCATAGATCCAGTTATTATACACAATCTCGTTAACTCCGAAACTACTCTTAAAGTTAACTCAAAAGCATATAACTTGATTAATATAAAAGACTCAACACGAAATACACATTATGAAACATAGACATATCATAAACTTCGAAAAAGAAAGTATAAGTAGAAAGTAAAGCAAAGTTGTAAGGTATGCAAGTGAAAGCTAAAGTTGATCAAACCGTATCCACTCTTTAATGGGAGTCATCAATTCCTGTGATATTCTTTGTGAATAACCAATAAACGAATGTTGAAGAACAAAAACTTTTATTGATAAGTGATTTGCAATTACACATATACAACAATCGCTCGAATATGTAGAGAAATTTAGTGATCGAAATAAGGATTCGAATCACTTATACATTTTCTTGCTAACACTTATGAATGTAGCGAAAACTAGATAATTTTTCTCTTTCTACACACAACACTACTCAATATCATGCACTCAATCCACACCCCTTGTTGTCCCACGAAATTAGTGAGGTTTGGAGACCTATTTATAGAGTTCGAAGGGTTGCATCTATCCAAACGAAGAGTTGTGTCCATTGGTGAAAGATTGCATCACTTCATTATGATTGGTTGAGAAGCTTTAATCTTATCCACAATGGATAGACACCTTTTCATGATTGGTTGACTTCCAAAAGGTTTCTTTTCATTGGTAGTTGATGGCGGTTGATATTTCTTATCTGGCGATTGAAAGAAGATAAGAGTTGACCAAAAAACCATCAAGGTCTATACCGCGATATACATGTCGTGATCGTGAATACTTGTTTGGTAGTTTTCTGTTCTGAAGAATACTAAGTCGCGACCGCGAGTGGTTGTCACGACCTTGAATTGTGTTTTTCTTAGAATCCTTCTTGTAACTTTATCGATCTTCGACAGCTTCGATCAGAAGCCAAATCCTTAAGTTCCACGCATCTTTTTGCACATTTTTCACTCTTTTTTCATAGTTTTCCAACTTTAATCATTTTACTTCCAAGATTTACCTAGTACCCGCATTTGCATAAAAAATAACTACATAACACGTGAAATCTTTTATATGAAGTATAAAAATGAATTAAACTATAGTGTTTGATGTGTAAAATTATATTGATAATAAGTGTAATTATACACTTATCATACCCCCACACTTAACTTTTTCCTTGTCCTCAAGGTAAATTCAACAGAAGTGTATAAATTGGTAATCAAGTTCATACCTCATTTGGCGAAAGACTATTGCAATGAGTACCACATTCCCACATTGCAAAAGATTCAAGTAGAAGTCCGAAATTTCCCACAAATTAGTAATGTGCAATTTATATAGTTTAGTTGCATACCTTTGCTCTTAATGGAGAGTCAACCGATTCACATCTTCATATAAGTGTTATATGCATACTCGAATATTTCCTTCTCTTAAGCATAGTATAAAGTATAAAGGACATAGAAAGCACACTTTGATTAATTTTCTCTCAAGGCATTTTTAGGTAACATAGGATGCTAAAACACTCATAGTGGTTGCATTTTATGCTCCATACCACTCTCCCCTTTTTTCAGTGGTTGCATTTTATGCTCCAT
>CATIWQ010027399.1:0-11141 GCA_949673415.1 Euphorbia schlechtendalii
AAATGAGAACTTCTGAATTCTATACTCTCAATATTTAATAATTCATATTAATAAAATAAATTTAACAGACGTAGTTGAGTGGAAGGTGTTAACTCGTCTATCCTACAAATTATCGATATATAATGTGTTAAAACAATAAAACTTAAAAAAATTTCATGAAATTCAATTCATTTAGTTACAATGTTGCAAGTTTTCTATTTAGATCAAATGAATTCAATTGATTTTTTTTTTCAAATTTTAAGTTTTCAAAGACACTCGAATGAGTTGGTTATTGAATGCGTCATGAATCCCCCTTTCTAACAAAAAAAAAAATACTCCTCCTTTCATCCTCATATCCCAAAATGTTTGACGTTTTAGATGATGAACATCTTCTCATCTTAAAAGCCGTTTGCTATCTTTAAGGGATTTTTTCCATCTATTTTCCATTTCTACCCATCTTAATAACAATCAATTTCCAATATAATTAAAAAAAAATCAAATTTCAATCAATTAATGTTTGGGATAATATAAAGGACTAATTTAATAGTATTTTTTATCTTTAATTAATTACTTCTTAATATTGGGACGAAACTTTGAAACGACCACTCTTATCTGTATATATATAAATATACTACTAAATTAGTCTTTTAGTAATATACTTAGACGCGGTTCTTTTCAACTACAATTCAATTAAGTTCAGTTTGGTTAAGTTCGATTAAGTTAAATTCAGTTAAGTTCAACTATGTGTAGTTATAAATTTATACTAAAATAAGTTCAGTTAAATCTAGTTCAGTTCAGTTTTCAGAAATTGAAGAAAACATGACCTTATATTACTAAAAGATTAATCTAGTAGTATTTTTAATCCCTAATTAATTATTTCTCAATTTTTTTATGTGTGAATTATTGTATTTAGATTAAAAAACTCGTGAAAATATAAAAGTCGGAGTATTTATTAAACATAATACATAAATATATATTCAGGACTCAAGCCAGGTTTGAGTATTTATAGATAAATCAAGTTTGGTCCATAAAATTTCAGGCTTTAACAAGTTCAGGCTTGGGCCGGCTTTTTCAAAAATATGTGTTCAAATCCGATCCATAAATGCGAACTCGAGCCAGGTTGGGTGGGTACCCCGATCCATGAACAAGTCTAATGATGCTATTAGAAAAGTATTTAATTGTATATGCATAATACATTGTTTTCTATGATGACTTTGTCTTGGACAAAGTTATCATTACTATGCACTTTAGTTGCGATTAGAAAGTGCAGAGTAATGATAACTTTTTGTCCAATACTAAGATACCATAGAATTTTCCCCACGGTACAATGAAACAATAACCAAAACTTTCGAATCACATTTGAGATGGATTGAGAATTTTTCTTTCCATTTAATGTAAACCAAACCAGCGAGTGAAAATTAAAAAAAGAACAGTTATATCTAACAAAAATATAAATTAGAACAACTTTCCCAAATTATATAATTTGGTTTTTATAATCACCAAATAATAGACGATAACTAAGTTATTATATAATTAATTAAATAAGATTAATGTACATGTGATGTTTAATCAACTGCTCATATTCTAGTGTTAGCCAAGAAACTTCAAGGATAAGTTTGCTTGGATATTTGTTAGGTACTTTATGCCTTTATATTTGCAAATTGCACATATGTAATTAATTTAAATTAAATTATTATCTCTTCTGAAATTAATAATATTTGGGTACTTTAAAACAGAAAGTGCTTCTCGGGAAAATATCTTTTTTTCTTTTCCTATTTTGCTCGATTCAATTATTTCACATGCTTTGATTTTTGAAGTTGAGATGGGGCATATTAGTATAGTATTATTTCAAACTTTAACTACATTGTTTATCACCTAAATAGTTAGTTCAGTTGTTAATATGAGCATGAATTAGTTTTTTTTTTTCATGTAAGAGGTCTCGATTTCAAAAGCTAAACTCTGCAGAGAAGTATGAAAATTATGCAATAGTGTATGTCACCTTACTAGATGTCTACGTACTCTGAATATTAATTTAACACAACATTACATGCAATGTACATATAAAAAAATCGTGCATCGTTAATATAAAGTAATTTCATCACCTATATATTAAATCGAACCTGTGATCTCTAAGATCATTAATTCAATCTCAACCTAGGCAATGTATTAAGTAGATTAAAATTTTCTAAAGCCGTGATCTAAAATTGTGATCATATAAATGCTGAACTATTTTAACCATTATATTACTTAAATAACAGAAATTTTATCTGCTATTTGATATATATATATATATATATATATATAGACACACACATATATATTATCATTATGTAGACTTTAAACATATTTAATCAGTACTAAAGAGTTTGACTCAATTGATCATAAATCTTCTCAAGTAAAGGTACGAGGTCATATGTGTTTGATCATTTTTTTCAAAAATCTTTACTTATAAAAAAAAAATATAGCAAGTACAATTTCGAATGAATATAATTTTAATTAATTTTTACATATCTTTTGATTTAGAGCATGTTTAATATTGTTTTTCAAGCTATTGTCCTAATGGATAGTTCTCACAAACTTTTTATAGAATTACATCATTTAGCTTTGAACAACATATTTTTTGATCCTTCTACTATTTGATTAAGAATTATCTGTCTTGTTTTTTTAAAATCAACTTTACTGCTTATAAGAAAAATTTGAAAAGAGAAATTTTCAAAATAACAACTTGGAAAAGCACAACCTAACTAATCTCTAAAGACCAAAATTTGTAGAATAGGAGGACTAAAGATACATTTTTACTTTATCTTAAATAATCTTGTGATAATATTCAAAAGGGATTTAATGTGAGCTTTCGGCTGGACTATGATTATTGTTGAAGAATTCATCCTTTTAAAATAATGAAATAAAATCAATCTAAAGATACATCATTATGAAATTGAGTTGGGACATGGAACATGGACGGCTTGTAGACAAGTATTCTACCACACAACCTAATTATTTTAACCACAAAGTTAACCACACGAAGCAACCTATCTACTCTACATGATGCCAAATGGGATAAGCTAACCCTAGGACGATGTTGGTTTTACATCGTACTTCGGTTCCTTTAACACAAAATTTGAAAGACAATAATTCTGTTTTTATATGTAAAATTTAGAACGTTATTAAAATTATGTTATGTATATCATTTTTTATTTTTTATTACTATTTTGTATCAAAGTAATTCAATAAAAATTCTTCACGAATTTATAAATAAAAGACATTATTTTTTATTATATGTATCTCGCAAGATTAATTCTTTTTATATGAAATTAATTTGTGTTTCGAAATATGTTGATAGTTTTAGCATTGATAATGTAATTGAAGAGTGATAAAATTATTCTAATAGATTGAGATTACATTATTTTTATTTTAACATCAAACTTAATTCAAAATGCTTGTTCTACAAGATAAAGTGTACTTCATGAAGGTAAAATCGTTGTAATGCATGAAAAGTATGAATTTAATATTTTTAACAAGTCAAAGCCAAACATCTTTCTCCTATAGAGTCAACAATCAATGTGAAAAGTGAAAACACGTAATAAGTACCAGTACACTTTCCCTGATAATTGTTTAGCGTGTATACCATAAACGCCTACAAAACAACGAGAAAAACAGTCTTCGTTTTACCGGCAGTCCCAGTTGTCCGGTTAGTAAACGTCACGTATTTGTATTATACCACGTGTCGCACTGTAACACCCTTAGATCACCCGCCCGCAGTCCATTTCTCCCGTATAAATTCACCAGTTAGCTTCACAAATCTTTTCAGTTTCCCCTTTCAAATAAATCTACCAAAATTATTATTTCTCTACTCAATCTTCTTCTGCAACAATAATTCACTATTTTCTTCTTTATATGAAACAAGAATCATCTGGCGACGGCGCCATGGTTGCTGCACAACGGAGGCCGTCGCTATCTCTTCTGTTGAGATCTGATGTCACCGCCTTATCCAGCCATGAAAATGATGCTTCCGATTCCAAAAACACCAGTACGAACCCACCTTCTCAGTACGGAAGTCCGAAACAATCGAATTCTAATGCCTGTACCACTCCGACGAGCGGCGAGGGATCTCCGTACCAGATGTCGTCTCCCTGGAGCCAGGCGTCTCCGTACGTTAAATCTCCATGGATGTTTCAGTCCCCGATGATCAAAGCTAAGCTCGGAAACAATGGCCTGATTGGATCTGTTGTGCGGGAGGAAGGCCACGTTTACTCTTTAGCGGCTGCCGGAGATTTGCTATACACTGGTTCCGATAGCAAAAACATTCGCGTTTGGAAGAATTTTAAGGACTACACAGGATTTAAATCCAGTAGCGGATTAGTTAAGGCCATTGTTATTTACGGCGACAGAATTTTCACAGGTCACCAGGACGGGAAGATCCGGATATGGAAAACTTCATCTAAAAATCCTAGCACCTACAAAAGAATCGGAACCTTACCGACTTTCAAAGAATACATAACGAAATCGGTGAATCCGAAGAACTACGTTGAAGCTCGCCGGAAGAAAAATGTTCTATTCATCAAGCATTACGACGCCGTATCATGCCTGAGTTTGAACGAAGAACAAGGACTGTTGTACTCCGGATCCTGGGATAAAACGCTGAAAGTATGGCGGCTCTCGGACTACAAATGCCTCGAATCCATCAACGCTCACTCCGACGCCATCAATTCCGTCGCAACCGGATTCGATTCTCTGGTGTTTACCGGCTCAGCGGATGGAACAGTAAAAATGTGGAGGCGAGAGCTGGAGGGAAACAAAACGAAGCACTGTTTGGTTCAGACTCTGTTACAACAAGGAACCGCGGTAACCGCGCTGGCCGTGAATCAGGAATCGGCGGTCATTTACTGCGGTTCATCGGACGGATTGGTCAACTTCTGGGAGCGCGAAAAGCATCTATCACACGGCGGCGTCCTCCGCGGCCACAAAATGGCCGTCCTGTGTTTAGCCACCGCCGGCAATCTGGTGTGCAGTGGTTCCGCCGATAAAACCATATGCGTATGGAAGAGAGAGGGGAGCGGGGTCCACACATGCTTAGCAGTATTATCCGGCCACGGCGGGCCGGTGAAATGCTTAGCCGTCGAGGAAGACCAGGAGTCCGATAAAGGAGAGCAACGGTGGATCGTATACAGCGGAAGCCTGGACAAATCGGTAAAAGTGTGGCGCGTGTCAGAGAACGTGCCAGACTGGCGAGAGTATAACTGCAATCAGTACCAGTCGCCTAGGGAGAGCGTTTCTTCGATGGCCATGGTAAGCAAAGGGAGGTGAATCAAGTGAACGATGACGCGTCGATATGGGATGTGAGGAGCACGCGGAGCCACTTGGGAATATAGTTATAATGCCGTTGAAGTGAGGTTAGTGGTGAAAGGATCACCAGATCATAACAGAAGAACCACAAAACTGTTTAGAATTTGTATGATAGTATGTGAATTGAACTCGAGATTGGGTTTCCACATTTCTTGATTTAATTACTAGATTGCTATATTTAGGATATTGAAAGAAAACGGAAAAAAAGATAATAGTAAATAGTAGATTTAATGTGTACAATCGTCTGTTTTAAGTTTATCGCAGAGGAATTGTATGTCTATATATGTTTTCTTCACGAGAGAAGTGTACAAATAAAAAAGAAACTATGCTTTGGATTTTAATGTATTGTCTTCTTGTTCATGGCTTAGTAAGAATTATGATTTTTCACCCTCCCAACACATACTATTTTTGATAAAGCAGTTAATGTGTGAAGAAATAAGCTGAGAGTAAAACTAAGTAGATTACTTGCTAGCATGCTAGACATTCTGGTCAAGTCGATGTTTCATGAGTAGTCGATTTCAAAACAACTCAAAACATGTATGTCTATGTATAATGCCTTAGTATAACAATTATACTAATACAACCAACTAAGAACCTAATCTATTTTGCATATTATACGGCGCCAAAGATATGAATTGCTCAATTACAGTTCCATAAGAGTTAAAGAAAAAAATGGAGAGAAGGGCAGGAGGAGGAGACATAATACCTAGGTGGCACAGAAACATGAATGGAGACCTATATAAAAAAATATCAAATTTATCGTGAGTTCAAATTTCCGAGACGAAAGTGTCTAAGAATTCCATGCTGCCTGGATAGACATAGCAGTTTTGATTGGTTGTTTTCTCGAGTAATAAAATAATTTTTATCAATTTTATTGATCATGAGGCTTGAAAACCCACAACTCCATACTTCTTGACTTCTCCAAAATGTAAAGTCTGGTGATGGTGGTGGTGAATGGTTTTTTATTGGAAATAAATGAAATTCTGTTTTCATAAAAAAAACAACAGAAAGTAAAAGTTAGAACCACCGTTAATAAAAGTCGGATAGTATAGGAATGAAATTGAGCTGATGGAGGATCGTGGGCTAGTAATAGCGGTAATACATTGGAAAATGCTGAAAAAAGGTGTTTGTACCAAACCCGGAATACCAAGTTTATTTGAAAGTTACCTATGAGTCAAGCAATGTACGAAAACGAAATGAAGCACCAAAACATCATTTTGGGTCGTCAGTTTTGGCGTAATGTGCATGTGTAGTACATGAAAATAAAGGGGGCGGCTACTGTGATGCAAAGGCACTATTCCAGCCGTCGAAAATTCCAACATCCCCATAAATTCACGGCTAGTTGCCGCCTACATGGCTGTCTAGGATTATATTTAAGGATTCTAATCTCCAAAATTAAACATTATTCTGAAGTACTTCTTTCAATTCCAGATATTTATCATTTTAAATATTTATCATTTTAGATTTTGTACTTTCGTTCCTATTATTTATTATTTTAAAATATTAATGCATTTTTTAATAAGATTTTTCTAGTTTATCCTTGCATTAATTAAGAAAGAAATTAAGTGTAAATTATTTTATTAATTGGTAATTACGAAGAGAGAACATTTTATTATAAAGTAAAAAAGATAAATTAATCATTTTAATAATGCATTAATAAGGTGTTTCTCAGAACTTCTCCTTTTGAACTTTTAACTTAAAAATATCTTTTAAGGAGATTTTAACTTATAAGTCAGACAATGTAGTGTTTCTAATAACTTTTTTTAACTTGAAAGTTAAAAACAAAACATAGGTTAGAAATAAGTTAGACTTATTTTTTTAAAAAGTCACTTATAAGACATAAGTTGAAAAAGAACAAGTTTTGAGAATGAAAAACCCTAATGTCGTATTGATTTTGATGAAAAATCTAAAATGACAAGTATTAAGAACCGGAGGGTATTAGTTATCTCTCATATTTTTTGGTAAAGGTCAAAAAAATACAATTTCAATCAAAGTCAATCATTTTCCAATAAATGGATGAGATTGTGTCAAAATCATTCTAATGTCAAAATGAACATTAGAGAATCTCAATCTTATTTTTTAAACAGGGGAAAAATATTAACTTATAAATAATTTGTTTAGATCTGCTAATCCCGCCAAAATGGCTGCCTATCCCGATATTCAAAACACCGGTCGGAACTTGTGTCGCTTATTGTTGACATCTTTTCTTCATAAGACTGAAGTCATTAAATTCAAATTAGCAAGATGAGAATGAAGAAACAAGACTAATAATAGTGTCATGTATCTTCAATGTACAATACATTTTTTCTTTTTGGCAATCCCATTCACCGGAACTTTACACATTTTTTGAATATGTGAGGTAAACAGAATACTTGTTTTGTAATCATATTAACAAGTGGGAAAGAGCAAGATGATTTTATTAGTATTAAATGTATCCTTACATTTAACGTTGATTACCATGTTTTCAAAAAAAGATATTGACTATAATGAATTTTTTTAAAAAACATGGAACATTTTTATCAAATTTGTTGATTGTGAGGTTTGAACTCATAAATCCATACTTATTGGACTTTTCAAGGATGGTGACCACAAGTCTAGTGGTTGATAGCGTTAAAATTAACTATAGTTCATCTTTCATAAATATATATAAATATATATACATGTATATAGTAATATTTGAGAAAAATAATAGTACAATTTAAATAATTGTTAGATGAAATTAGTACAATGTCTTAAGCTACCTCTTTGCCTCATTGAAGAGAAGTACTCAAAAGTTATATTTGTCGATTGATGGCTAATTTGGCTTGTTGTCCACATTTCCAATGCAATAACATCCCATGCTTTTAGGGAGAGTAAGCAAAACAAAAATATTGAGCCGGGAAAGCAATGTCAAATACGCAGTTAGCATCGCATTCATGGATGTGAGAATTTCGTAAATTCAATAAGTTTGGTTGTGCTAGCTAGTATTCATCAAGGTTATTCTATTTAATACTTAGCACCAGTTCATTTTTCAATCTTTCAGAAAAAAAAGGGAACCTAGTAGCTTAGTTGGAGACATTGTTGTTGACATTAATAAAATCAAACTATGTTTCGTAATTTCAAATCCGAAATATAACGTGAACGTTAGCATAAAAGCAGCCTACCAATGAAATTTACTCAATTCAGGCCAAGAAAAAAAATGAAATCAAGAGACTATTGGATGCTGTCTATTTAAACTCAAGTGAAAGAGTGCGTTTTTGACATTGCTTTCCACGGTTCCAGAAACTGCTTTCTGCTCACTCTTCCGAAAAAAAAGCTTGCTACATAATTTTTTAAAAAACATACGAATTTCAGGATAACAACAATTCCAAACCAGGGTTTCATAAACAATTGGTCATCTTTTTTAACAAAAGCATCAATTTACACGACATTCTCATCTGCACTATATTTCTTCTATAAACAGAGATATCTTTCAAGTACTAAAAGAAATTCAGCATTTACAAACAATTAAAATGATCTTCGCTGACACAAAAACCAATATAGTCACAAAGCATGATTTTCATCACCAAAGATCACTTTTAATCGTAATAAAATGCTAAATTTTTTGTATGAATGGTTTCGCAGATGAGCTTTCATCACTACTGCTGGTTGAAGAATATATCTGAGTCAATTCCCCCGTTTCTTCACAATGAAGAATCTCCCTGGCATATCGAAGAGCTTCATCCACATTTTCGGGATCCAATGCTTTAACTAGTGACACAAACAACAACCTCTTGGTCTTAGGCGAATAAAACAATCTCTTGAACTTAACTGCTATGTACTGGAAAGCTCTGTGTGCTAACGGAGTGTTGGTATATATCTCGCTGCTGCTATTGCATGGACTCGAATTATTTCCCATCACGGGATCGAAGTCGTGGAACCATTCACATCGATTTAGGGGAAACTGTTCGATTTTTTCCTCGAGCAAATCAAACTTGGTTAGTATGAGGAGGAAGTTTTTCTGTTCGAAATTTGGATGCGTGATGACGCGTTCAAACAGTTGCTTGCATGTCATCATCTTATTAACCCGAACTCCGTTACTGTCTTCGACATACTCATCGTAGTCTATCAATGAAACGCAAAACGAGACCAGGTCAACATCTCCAAACATTTCCAGCCATTTGCAGTTCCTTCCAAGAACTTCTGGATTCACTCTGATCAGTTGGTATCTACAACCATTCATGTCGCTACTGGTTTTTGAGAATAACAGATAAAAAAATAAATGCTCCCTCAATTTCAAAATAATTGTTTGTCAATATCAATGTCACATCGATTAAAGCATAGTTGAGAGGCGCAGGAGAGCTAGCCTTGCCCGAAGGCGAGGATTGCGCCTAAGGTACATCAGGCGCAAAATATTTACAAAATAGAACTAAGAGAATTGTTAGAGGTACATATACCATAGTAGTCAAGGCGTTGAGGCGCAAAATTTAACCTAAAACCCCTAAAGGCGCAAGGGCTCGCCCGAGAGCCTAGGCACGCCTTTGACCACTATGACATATACATGTAAAATTTACATATTGCATTAAGAAAATCTAGCCTTGAATTAATCTAACCTTCAAAGGAATTGAGTTAGGAATATCTACCCTTTAATTGAAATAAGTTAAAACCATTAGAAAGAATTTTTGAATTTATATATATATATATATATATATATATATATATATATATATATATATATATATATATGTAAATTTTACATGTTTTATTAGGAATATCTAATTTAGCCTTAACAGGAATATATAGCCTTATATTATTATTGAAACTCTTAAAAATGGATGTAAAAACATATTTATGCAAAATTAAACCCCTTAAGATAGAAGGGTCTGTGAGGCGCGTCCAAGGCACTCTGAGGCGCACAAAGGCGCACACTTGAGGCGCATAAAGGTGTGCCTGTTGAACACCACCTCGCCTGTCATATGCCGAGGCTCCAAGGGTGGCACCCTTCGTGAGGCGCGCATTTAACAACTATGAATTAGAGTAATAAAAATACTTATTTATTCCTCTGACTTTTGTTGATTTCAAAGTTGATCAGATACTTATTCTATTTATCATTTTCAATGTGCAATTTAAAATCCGAAAACGACACTTATTTTGAAATTTTTCTAAAGCATTACAGAATTTTGAAAAAGATATCTCCTCAGCACAAATGAAACATAAGAAATAGAAGTCCGTAAGTAATTAACCTGTGGGAAGGATCATGCCCATTGTACTCATAGGGTTGAGGTCGGCTGGGAAATGAAAACTCCATGGAAGAAGGTCCATTGGACGATGTGATTTCCTCAGCATACAAAATATCCGTATCAGACGGCTCATACTCTTTCTTTGAAACCTCAACAGCCTAAGCAGAATAATACATCAAGTAGTTATTCAGTGTACTGTAGAGAAATCAACAGTTGAAATAATGTTAAAAGTTTCAGAAATGTTAGCAAAGCATTATTCAAAGTGCACTTCAATAATCTTACCCTTTGTAGGAAATAGGTAGCAACTGCAGGTAGCATTTCTAATTCATCCCTGCGGCTATATGTGGCTTGGATTGCTGCATCATTCCACAGTTCCTCCACTAAAGCTCCGTTTTCGCGATTTGCAGCTGGGAATATGGTTTCCAAATTAGCAGGCACCATGGTCTTCAGAAGCCAATCTGAAAAGGGTTTCAACTTGGGGCTGATGGAATACATTGATTCACTATCAATCTCACCAGCATTATCTGCTAAAATTACAAAATTTCAGCTCTAGCGGAAAAAACCAACCAAAAATTGTCGAATATCAGGCACAAATGACAAGATATGTGAAGATATTGCATA
>CATIWQ010027410.1:0-13009 GCA_949673415.1 Euphorbia schlechtendalii
AGTTAACTTTTATTGATTAAAAGTTGAATTCCTTGACACTTATAGAATTAAATGGCACACATGTGCAGCTAACGTCTTTTGTGAGAAACGAAATATTCTTTCGATGCTTTTCAAGTTAAAAAGCACCAAAATTAAAGAAGATTTTCAGTGGTCCTCACAATTAAAAAATGTGTTAGTACTGAATGTTGGAGATTCCTCACTAAAGTCCAAGAAAAAAAGAATCCTCTGACATGCACCATTTTCTCAGTGTCTCCGCGCGTCTATGCAAGCGTCAGTAATATCAACTAATCACAAGACTCCACATTGCATTTCATGCGCCTCTCTCTCAATCCGTTTTTCTTGAAGATAAACAAGAATTCATCAACAAAATTTTATAGTGCCTCAGTGTTCAAATTTCTATCTCTAAATATCTTGGAATCTGTCTCCAACGGGAAGATTCAAAAGATATGAAGAGAAGAGATATTGAAGAACTGCAAAGGTTGAAAAGTTCACAACAGCTACTTCGCAAAGCTTCAAGTATAAATAAAAGACAGAAGCAGACGTTCAAACTTGATGAATCACCTCGAATTTCTTTAAGAGTTGAAACTCTACGCAAATACTCTCAGCTTCAAGAAATTCTAAATTCAAGCATTCAACAAACAACCATTTCAAATCTATTTGTAATAGAGAGAATCAATACTTAGATTTAACATTATAAGGATTCAACATTTTATAAGTTGAATTCAGTTAGCTCTTTCATTTCAAATCTGAGTGTCAGTTTGGGAAGGTTACCCAAATCGAGTTGAGTGGTAGTTAGAAAGAAAGGTATTTTCTATAAATTCGTGTCTACCCTTTGTAAAGGATGCTCCACCTAAGTAAGGAATGAATACTAGTAGATTTAAGCTCGAAGAATGAATCCAGGGATTGGAGGTAGGTTCGAGGCCAAACTAGGATAAAACTAGGTGTTGAAGTTCTAAACTTTTGCTCTATCTTTTATTGTCAGCTCATTCATCATTCTTTCTATCATTAAGTGATTTTGCTTGAAAAATCTATCCAAGCTAAGTTTATCACTCAACGAGAGATTGAAGATAAACTATGCCAGCGAAGCTGAGCAGTTTGTAAGTTTTTACACCAACTTAGCACGCATAACTCAGTAAGAGTCTAAAAAATTAACTTGGTTAAATATATTTTTGTAAATCCAAAAAGTAACCAAGATTTGCATTCACCCCCCCTTTACGGTTGTTTACAAGCTGTCTAAGGACCAACACAGTGGTTTGACTGTCACCCCCTGCATTATTTTATTTTCTTCTAACCCAAGAGCCTTCAAATAATCCTTCATCTAAGTGCTACCATTTTAAATCCTTAAGGTAAATTCCTCCTTCATTTTCCTCCACACGATCAACAACTCTACTGCCAAAAGTAATGGCTCCTTCGTCAACCATATCCAAACCCGGCTTCTTTTTGGCTGATCCGTTTCCACTAGTGGGTTGTCTAGTGTCAATTCAATATGTTTGATTTCTCATCAAGAGGTCCCTCACCTAGAATTGCAAGCTTTGGGTCCCTCCGTTTCTTCTCAATTATTTTTCCAAAATAACTTCTGTGTGTTGCACACTAATCTCGAAATTAACTAACTAGAGAGAGAATTAGTTATTGAGAGAGAAAGTAATTCGTTATTCAAGTCATGGAAATGTACTGATACAAGAGTTTGAGTAGTTATACAAGTATAAGCTCAAAGAGCTGAAGAACAACTAAGAACTAAGCAAGGAAGAAGAAGAACTAAACGCAGCATTTAGTTTATTACATGAAACGCACCATTTTACTTAAACGAAAATAACAGCAAAAAGAAAGAGAAACGTGGACCAATAGGAAGCGCCAAAACCCAACGACTAGTTTTTTTATTTGTCATTGCATCATCCCCTTCTCTTAAAAAACTTTCTTTGACCTGAAAAGCAGGAAACTTGGCATTAATCTCATATGCAAATTCCCAAGTCTCTCATTTACCATGGGATCACTGAATTAAAAACTTTGTTGCGGCCTTGTTTCCCCTTTTAACAAACTTCCTCTGTAGGATTGCTACTAGAAAAGGAGCTTGTGCCGCCTGGATCGGATAACCAACCTGTACTTTCGCTGGAATCTTCTTTTTAAGCTATGAAATGTGAAATACTGGGTGAATTGAAGATCCTAAAGGTAACTTAAGCTTGTACGCCACCTCTCCAATTTTGTCTTCTACTTCATGCAGGCCAAAGTAAAGCGGGGCTAATTTTTGATTTGAAAGGAAAGACACTCTACTACCGGTAAGGTTTCAGCTTGATGAAAACCTAATCACCAATTGAGAATTTCCTCTCGATCCTGTGTTTATCCGCTTATTGCTTCATGCACATCTGAGCTCGTTCGAGGTGGTATTTCATTAAATGTAGAGCTATTTCCCTGTCTTGTAGAGATCAACAACTAATTCCTGCAAATCCCCGGGCACATATGGAATGTCGATTGGGGGAGAAATTCCATAAACTCCTTCAAAGGGTGTAAGGCGAGTTGAAGAGTGAAAAGTGGTATTGTATCACCATTCGGTTAGGGGTAGCCAAGCACACCATTTAGCTAGATTTTGATGGTTCATGCAACGAGCTGGTGCAAAATCCCGTGCTCACAGTGAGCAATTGTCAAATGCTTAACTTGTTTTGAGTGTTCTTAAGTTGGTTGATTAGAGGGTCTACCTCAAGAGATGCTTCTTTAAACTGCATTAGGAGGGGTGGATAATCAAAGGTGAGATCCATGTCCCTTCTCAACTGCTTAGCCTTAGCTTCTTGGTATACCCGGCCACTTCTTATAACTCTTGAAACTCCCTCTTCTAGAAACCTTATTTTTGTGGCAGATTGGAAAGGAAAACTAGGAACAGGATATAGCATGGATACATCCTTGAGTTCGTAGCTATCAAAATTGATAGGATGTAGGCTTATAGTGTCGACCTCTTCAACTGCCATGGCTTTCTTCTTGTCAAACTTCAAAATATAGTGTGAGCATGAGATTTTGTACCAGCTCGCGCGTTCGATGATGATGGCTTTTCGGGATTTTTATCCTTGGATCACATAATTTTCAATTATCTAGAGATATTCAAAGGGGAGTGCTCCTCGTCTCTAATTTTATTTTAAGGACTTAATATATTAAGGACTTAGAAAATTAGACAATAGTAAAAATTAATTTATTGAAAATATTTTTAAAATTAATAAAAAAATATAAAATGAAAAAATCAAGGGGCGCGAAACCGGTCTTGCTAGAAGTCTGGCGAGGCTAGCCTCGCCAGAGTTTCGGTGAGAACCTTCCTCGCCAGATTTTTTTAAAAAATTCCAATTTTTAGGAAAATTTCCCTATAAATATTAGGGGAATTTTCAATGTTCAGAGACCTGAAATTTTTATAAAAACATTGATTTTCTAGTGAGAACGACCCGGAAAATTTTACAAAAAATATTTTCTTTAAATCCATCGAATATATTCGGATCCAAAGCACGTTTGGATTCCGAACCTTATGATTTTCAAATCGATTTTCTTCCAACTTCTTTTTCTAAAAAATCCTCAGATATTCTCGGACCTAAAACAAATTTAGTGTCCGAGTCTAATTATTTTCAAAATAAATAAACACTTATTTTCCACACCAAACCACAACTAAAAAACGAATGAGGAACGCTCCCGAGGATCTAACGGATACGTCGAAGTGGATTCGCACGAAAGGGTAAGCCTTTGAATTCCTAGAGTGGCTTTATCTCATGCCTTTTTCATGTTTTATTTTATTTCTCATGTTGACCTAGGAATAATTCCGCTTTTATTATTTTGTAAATATTAATGTAATATTTTCGTTTTTTTCTTTTTTGTTTCTTTTAATCGTTGAAGATAAATGTTAGAATATTGCCACAAAGGGAATTAAAATTTATTCCCGGATAACAGACCTCACCTTTTGCTATGTTAGTATTTTCATTAATGAGGAACATACGTGTTAATAAAATGAATTGTATTATTCTAAAACAAGAATTCTAAACAGCCGTTATTTTAATTAGGCCACACGGGTCTTAGCAAAATTAAATCGAGCATACTGTAAATACTCATGTTGTGCTGTATACTCTAAACTAACCTTTGTGGATGCAGCTTAGATGTATCCCTAGGTTTTATTTTCCTTTGGGTATTGCAAATATTTTTTACGAAAATGTAATTAATAGATTAAGTGGGCGGTTGCATCACCCGAGGTTTTGTAATCTTAATCTTTACTTTTCCGTATTTATTTATCGCTTTATGTATGGATTTATCGCTTTCCAAATATGTGTGAATCATACATTATAAACTCGAAAACTACATAAGTGTGAATATGCACAACTAAGAAATACTGTTTTCTGTAGATGTAATATAATGTGATCTAATAAGAAGTAATCAACTTATCCCGGACCCGAATCTCTGTGTCTTAGTGGGCCGTCTCCCAGATGTTAAGCCTCACATGACTCTAATTCCTTGAAAGAGCTAATTCAAGTGGCGACTCTACACTAAGAGACGGTGTATTCGGGCTTAACCAATCTAAAAATGTTTCCCGATTTCTCTTTCAAACCTTTCCGGGCCCTCGGCTCGATAATTTTATTTTCAACAAACACCCCAACGGACCACGCCTCTCATTCAGTATGCTCTCGGCCCATCATATCCCGTGTCGTTTGCTCATAGTGGTGACTTCATTGGGGATTTTTTTAAAACTTTTTTTCTAAAGGTTTTAGATTTTGGATAAGTGCCTAAAATTATTGATCACATTATTCCATATTTTTCTAATTATGACATATTCATAATTTCGCATTGCAATAGAGGGGATTAGCCCTTAAGTTTAAGGTACCCTATTACCGCAAAGCTCTCTCTAGTACTCATTTACATCCTTGAGAAAAGATAGTACTTGAGTGAGTGTAGCACTTGTTGCCATATCGCATGTACCTCCCTTGTTAGAACCCATTTGGGGAGAGGCTTGGAGTGTATTTTAGTGCAACAAGAACCTTCTACATAAGCAACCCATTTACAAACCTCATGTAAATAAGCCTTAGGCATTTTCCCTTAGGGTGTTACCCAACAAACAATCATGCGTTATATTTTTCCTGCAGGTACGCTCCTTAGTACCCCTGTGGTCCAACTAGTCAGCCTAGAATAGGAGGACCATCTACCTCACATATGGTGCACCCAGCTCCTACTGCCTCGTACTAGTTCGGAGCGGGACAAAGTCATCCTGGTCAACCAATGTTCACACCAGGACCTTTTTATCAAGGAGTGACCCAACAATCCATTCCTAATAGGAGCGCACCATTTTCCTCACAGTACCAGGATACCCCTCCGTTACCCAATTTCATGGCATTTCCCCAGGGGAAATACATCATTTATCCAAGCACTGGGAATGCCATCCTCCAACAACCAGGCATGGCTGAATTGTGGCAACAATTCTTGGCCACTCATGGTGGCCATCTCATGAATACCTACTCTGTGCAACCGATGATCGAGGATGAAGAAAGCTTGCCACCAAACTTTACGATGTCGTAGTTTGAAAAGTACGTGGGCTCCAAAGACTTATGTGCTCACCTAATGCATTACTAGATAGTGTGAGGCCATTAAGGGTAAGCGAAAAAATGATGGCTAAGCTCTTCGTCGTCACCTTGGGCCACCCAGTCAATGAATGGTACAACCACCTTTCGTTGGACATAGCTACTAATTGGAATAGCCTTTCTTAGGGTATGATGGGGTATTATGGTTTTAACACTCAAATGGAAACCACAATGCAACATCTACAAGCTATAAGGCAAGAGTAGGGCGAGAGCTTCAAATCTTACTATGGGCATTGGATGGCCACACAGGTCAGGCTTCAAGCTCGCTTAACTCTACAAGAGATGATAACCAAGCTTCAGGATGGTGCACTGCCATCTTACATAAACAAGTTTGGGTTAGATATCTTTTCAAGCTATCAAGAAGTGTTTGAGAAAGCGAATAGGGGGGAGCACTTCGAATCTATGGTAAAGGGCGCTAATTGACATCACACATTCTCATAAAACATACATAATGTTTTTAGCACATGTGACACATCATGTTATGAAATTAATTTGGGTATAAATGGATCCCATACAAGTTCAAATGATTTGACTCTTAAAGGAGAGTGAGAGACAAACATAGGTGCTTAGACAACGCATGATAGCATTTTCCTCATCCTATAAAGACATAAGATTGACAAAGAGATCTTCGAGCATGAAACTTCCACTAACTCTTAAGTTAATCAAGCAAGAGTTAAAATTGATCGGAGCTAGAATAAGGCCAAAATATCAACAAAGAAAATTGAAGCCAGCACCCCCAAAATAGTCAAATAATCTACACAATGGGCTTACAAAATTCTAGTGACAAAGATACAAAGAAGGGGTCAGATCATTGAGGACGTCAACAACTTTATCACATGGCTCACCAACACTTACGGGTTGATCATGATACAATTGAACGTAAGCTATTCAACCTCGATGGAATCAATCAATTGGAACCGAAACCTCTGATCTTGACATATCATCTATCATCGGAGAACAATTGAATTCATAAGGAAATGTTGATGATCAAACACTAAGACTCATCATTGCATGCATCTCAAGCTAGCAAAGCGGCATGAGCACAACCAATCATTCAGACATGCTGAATGAGACAACAACTGAAGTCGTAACATGGATGGCAATCAATCTATCAGCTAATTAAACCAAGACTGGCACAATTGCTATCACCCATAGGTGAAAGAAATAAATCAGTAAAAAGCAATACTAATAAAAAAATAAATTTGTAATTAGCCTGATAAAAAAATTAGGGCCTATTTTCAAAATAGAAAAAGAATAGTCCGTTGAGTTGAAAACCTGAAAAGGGTGGCTCAGGCAAAACTTAGGATATTGAGAGAAAAGCAAACATATTGGTTAGAAAATCTGAAAGGACTAATCGATGACAAGAGTCAAATCATTTTCATTTATACCCATGTTAAGTTAATCAATGAATTGTCATTTTTGCTTAACCTTTATGCATATGCTTATCTTGATCGTTTGCATGCCAATGGTAGAATATCACAAGTAAACATCCAAAAATAAAAAAATACAATGAGTCTGCTGGATTGAAAACCTGAAAGGTCGGTCCAGGCAAAAATCAAGACAAGGTTCGATAGATTGAAAACCCATAAGGGCAATCTATGTAGAAATTAGAACTAAAGAAATATCAAATTCATCATCTTGTCCTTAGAACAGTACATGACATCATATACCACCAACACTTTAGGCAAATAGCTTCCAAGTGATTATTGCGTATATGGTTCAGAATCAACGACTCATCAAGACCCTACTCAAACCAGATCCAAGCTCTGAACTCGAATCTGATTCAACGAACCCATAGTCATTGCTCTAAGGAAGTCATCCATGGAATCCCCAACAAGACAAAACCTAGTGGCGCCCATGCACTAGCATAGAGAATTCTCTTTAATGAATGAAGCCCACAATACCTACAATAGATGAACATACATAATATGATAAATATTGTCCATGCATAAAATCATATATGCATTACATTTGCATCACGTCATTTATAGGTAAAGACGATGCAAAATATGGGCAACACTGTCCTAGTAAACAAGAAACTCCACCTCCACTTGAGGAATCTACAAACATCAGGAAGGATGATGGCTCACTCAAGCCTAAAACCAATTCAAGCCTACTTAGGCCATGTTCAAGCAACATCACGATAACAAAAACCTCCTAAAATAATAGAGCAGTCTTCGGGACATCCTTGAATTTTCATTAAACTCATTTGTTCATCATGTTTTAATTTTTTATTAAAGGGAAAAAATTTTTGCTCCGCATAAACTCAATCAAATAATTAAACATTCATCATAAAATGTACTAACATTACACTTCTTCTCTGATTTTTCATAAGAAACAAGTCAACATCCTACTAAGGAGACATAAAGAAGAAAGAAACGGGTATCTCAATTGGTTCATCTTTGAAATGGATTCAGGCACCCATCTCTAGCAATTCCAATGGTTAAAACCAATCAAAGGTCAACTCACAAGGGGTACACAAGGATCTCAACCGAAGAAACAATTATCGACTATTAAAGGAATGCCGTAGAAAGAAATGGTCGCCTCACCAGCAAGGGGCATCGAACACCAAAGGAATCCGAAGAAGGAAATAGGCAATCCTGTGAGGACACGGTGCCAGAAAAGAAGTCCCATGTCATCATCGATTGGGGAACAAAGAATTCACCATCTGCACTGGTCAGGTATATTCTCAATCCCTCTACTCCATTTCGTGTGATCATACTAGTTACACAACAAGCGATGATCACACGAGGGGCAGCTGTGAGCACAAGATTTTGTACCAGCTCGCGTGTTTGATGATTATGGCTTTTCGAGATTTTTATCTTTGGAACACACAATTATTGATTATCAAGAGATCTTTAAATAGGAGTGCTCCTTGTCTCTAATTTTATTTTAAGGACTTAGAAAATTAGACTTTAGTAAAAATTAATTTATTGAAAATATTTTAAAAATTAATAAAAAAATATTAAATGAAAAAAATCAAGGGGCGCGAAACCGACATCACTATAAGTTTGGCGAGGCAACCTCGCAAGAGTTTCGCCGAGAGACCCCCCTCACTGGATTTTTTTTAAAAATTATGATTTTTCGGAAAATTTCCCTATAAATATCATGGGAATTTCCAGTGTTCAAGAACTCGAAATTTTTAGAAAAAAAATTGATTTTCTCGAGAGAATGACCTGGAAAATTTTACAAAATATATTTTCTTTAAATCCATCGAATATATTCAGATTCAAAGCACATTTGGATTCTGAACCTTAAGATTTTCAAACCAACTTTCTTCCACCTTCTTTTTCTCAAAATTCCAAAGATATTTTCGAGCCTAAAACAAATTTAGTGTTCGAGTCTAATTATTTTCAGGATAAATAAACACTTATTTTCCACACCAAACCACAACTAAAAAACGAACAAGGAACGCTCCCGGGGATCTAATGGATATGTCGAAGTGGATTCGCACCGAAAGGGTAAGCCTCTAAGTTCCTATAGTTGCTTTATCTCGGGCCTTTTCATGTTTTATTTTATTCCTAATGTTGACCTAGGAATAATTCTGCTTTTATTATTTTGTAAATATTAATGTAATATTTTAGTTTTTTTCTTTTCTGTTTCTTTTAATCGTTGAAGATAAATATTAGAATACCCCCACGAAGGGAATTAAATATTATTCCTGGATAACAGACCTCACCTTTTGCCATGAAAGCATTTACACTAATGATCAACATACGTGTTAATAAAATGAATTGTTTTATTCTGAAATAAGAATTCTAAACCACTGATATTTTAATTAGACCACATGGGCCTTGGCAAAATGAAATCGAGCATATGTGTAAATATTCATGTTTTGCTATATACTCAATACTAACCTTTATAGATGCAGCTTAAATGTATGTCTAGGTTTTATTTTTCTTCGGGTATTGCAAATATTTTATACAAAAATGTAATTAATATATTAGGCGAGCGATAGCATCCTCCGAGATTTTGTAATCTTAATCTTTACTTTTCCGTATTTATTTATCACTTTATGTATGGCTTTATAGCTTTCCAAATATGTGTGAATCATACATTATAAACTCGAAAACAACATAAGTGAGAATATACACAACTAAGAAATACGATTTTCTTTAGATGTAATATAATGTGATCCAATAAGAAGTAAGTAACTTATCCCAGACCCAAATCTCTGTATCTTAGTTGGCCGTCTCCCAGAAATTAGGCCTCACAGGACTCTAATTCTTCAAAAGAGCTAATCTAGCTGGCGACTCTACTCTAAGAGACAGTGGATTCGGGTTTGACCAATCTAAAAATGTTTCTCGATTTCTCTTTCAAACCTTTCCGGGCCCTCAACCTGGCAATTTTATTTTCAACAAACACCCCGGTGGACCGTTGTGAGCGGTGACACAGAGCGGGATCCACCGGGGTGTTTGAAAAAAGGTGCACCTGGTCGGGGACAAGGGAAAAAGGTTGAAAGAGAAGGAGAAAACAATTTTAGATCAGTTTAAACCCAAATCCACCATCTCTTAGTGTGGAGTGTCCACCTAGATTAGCTCTTTCCAAGAATTAGAGTCATGTGAGGCTTAATGTCCGGGGGACGGCCCACTAAGACACAAAGATTCGGGTTCTGGATATGTTGATTATTTCTCATTGGATCACATTATATTACATCTACAAAAAACCATATTCTCTTAATTGTGCACATTAGCGCTTAGGTCATTTTTTTATTTTAAATGCATGATTCACATATGGTGAAAATAATAAACCATCCACAAGGTGAAATAATAAACCATCCACAAAGTAGTAAGTAAATGCAGAAAATAAATGCGAAAAATAAAGATCACAAGGCTTCCAAAAATCAGGGGATGCAACCACCCGCTAACCTATTAATTACATTTCCCAAAAAAAAGAAATTGCGATACTAAAGGAAAATTAAAATCCTAAACATACATCTAATCATAATCTACCTGCATCCCCAAAGGTTAGCACATGGGATATCACATATATGTTCGATTTTGAATTTAGCGAGGCCCGTGTGGCCTAAAAAAATCAATCTCGATACTGTGTTTATTATTTAAATAAAACAGTTCATTTTATTAGCACATTGGTTGCTCATTTTAATTAATGAAATTGCTCGCATGGTAAATTGGTGAGGGCTGTTATTCGGGAATATGTTTTATTCCCTTTGTGGGGGGTTTTCTAACATACATCTCCTTTTAATAAAGAAAAATAGATGAAGAATTACAACATTTGAATAAAATAAAAATCCTAGGTTCACAAATGAAATCAAAAGAAGAAGAAGAACACCAAAAGCACGGAAATTACTGTTCTAGGAACTCAGAGGCTTACCCTTACGGAATAAATCCAGTTCGAAGATATCCGATCGGCTTTTGAAAATCCTCCTCTTCCTTTAGTTTAGGTAAAAATTGTTGTTGTAAAAGTCCAAAAAATCTTCGCTTAGTTCTTCGGAATTCTAAAAGCTATATTTTATTTGTAAATTTTTCAGGTCCCGATTATCGAAAAAGACCAGACTATTTATAGGAGAAATCCTGGAAATCCGAAAAAGGTAAGTTTTTCAGGCGAGGGGTCTCGCCGGAAAAAAGTTTGGTGAGGCTCCTCGCCGCGTCTTTGGCGAGCTCACCAAAATCTTTGGTAAGGCATGCCCTCGCTAATGAGTTTGGCCAGGCTACCTCACCAAGGTGTTTGGAGAGGCTTGCCTCGCCAAAGCCCATTTTTTGGCGAGGCCTGCCTCAGGCCTGGGATTCAATCTCCCTCGAGTTTTTATTTTTGAATTTTTTTTATATATTTTCATAATTTTTTATTAATTTATGAATTAAAAGGATAAAATTAAATAATTTTATTGAAAATGTCCTTTTAAATTCAGAGACGAGGAGGATTCTTATTCGGATACATCTGAACACTCGAAAATTGTGTGATTCAAGGATAAAATCCTGAAAAGCCATCATCATTGAACGTGCGAGCAGGCACAAAATCCCGTGCTCACAGCTACCCCTCATGTGATCATCGCTAGTCGAATAGCCAATGTA
Source organism: Euphorbia schlechtendalii (assembly GCA_949673415.1). Taxonomy (NCBI): domain Eukaryota; kingdom Viridiplantae; phylum Streptophyta; class Magnoliopsida; order Malpighiales; family Euphorbiaceae; genus Euphorbia; species Euphorbia schlechtendalii. The sequence continues at coordinate 11,621 of CATIWQ010027410.1, forward strand.
ATCACACGAAACTAGCGTAGGGATAGAGCATACCTGACTAGTGTCGTTGGTGACTTCTTGTTCCCAATTGGTGATACAATAGGCCTTCCTTTCTGGCACCGTGTCTTCATATGGTTATCTGTTTCTTTCTTCGGAATCCTTTAGGTACTTGGTACCCCTTATGGACGGGTCTACCATTTCTTTCTGCGGCATCCCCGTTATTATCGGTATTTTTTTCGGTTGCAATTATCGTGTGCCTCTTGGAACATTTCGAGATAGGTGCCTGAATTTATTTCAAAGGCGATCTTAAATTTCCTTAGTAGGATGTTGACTTGTTCTCTGTAGAAAATCAAGAAAATAATGTTAATAAATATTTCATGATGAATGTTTTGATTATTTGATTGAGTTTATGCGGAGCAAAAAATTTTGCCCCTTCAATCAAAAATTAAAACATTGAGGAATAAATGAATTAAATGAGTTTGAGGAATATTGGGGATATCCCGTGCATCGTCCGTAGTGTTAGGAGGCTCCCATTGTAAAATAATAAAATAGATAGGTGGGGCCCACTTATTTTCTTTATAAATAGGGCTCCCATTTCTTTATTCATTCACTTTTCATAATCTTCCTCTCTCTCGAAGCACTCTCGCTCTCCCTTCTCTCTAGCAAACATGTTGTCGAAGGTCGCTGGCAGGACACTCCGCTTCACCTCTAACCTCACTCCTCAACCTACTGATGATCCTGGTTTATTTTTTTTCGATATTGACATCGCATATGATTTGACAGCGAACAACACTATGCTGGGGTTTACAGTTACTTCCCCCATAGAGACGTTGGATCCTGATTTTCCAACTCAGCCTCACCTTTCCCGAATTGAGGTATTTGCTAAAAACATTTTTATTTACCGTTTTTACTGCGATTTTATCATGTTTTGGAACTAGATTGGAACTGATCCTTGAACCATGTCGTGAAATTTTAGCCTAGAAAAAATAAATAAATAAAGGACAAATTTACGTCCGCCGAAAATTTTTCTGGCGGAGACCAAGAAAATCCGGTGAAGGCCTGACCCTCTACAAACTTCTTGGCGAGGGTCCCTTGGGGCCCTTGCCAGACTCTCTGGCGAGGGTCCTGACCCTCACCAAAGTCTCTGTCGAGGGTCCTTCGGGTCCCTCTCCAGAGATGCCTGGCGCGGCCCCAAGGGCTCACTGGATTTTTCCAGCGACACCTCTCGGGGCCCTGGTTGCTCCTCTATGTAATTGATAAGTGTATAATTACACTTAATATCATATTAATTTTATACATTAAAAACTATATTTTTAGTCATTTTTATACTTCACATAAAAGATTTCATGTGGTATATAGTTGTTTTTGATGCAAATGCAGATACTAGGTAAATCTTGGGAGTAAAATGAT
>CATIWQ010027416.1:0-10529 GCA_949673415.1 Euphorbia schlechtendalii
TTTCTACTTATACTTTCTATTTCGAAGTTTATGATATGTCTATGTGTCATAATGCGTATTTCGTGTTAAGTCTTTTATATTAATCAAGTTATATGCGTTGGAGTTAATTTTAAGAGTAGTTTTGGGGTTAACAATATCGTGTATAATCACTGGATCTGTGATATAAAGCTGTTTAGTGAGCCAACATTTTTGGAATGGTAACTTGCTAAATGTGGCTATGTGAGAGTGACTCGTACTAAGCATAGTATTAACGTTGCCCAGGTTTATATAATTATCTTAATTTGTTTGCGCTAGGTTTAGAAAAGTTATTTCATGTGTTTCTTTGCAGGGAATAATTGAACATCTGGGTATTTTGAATCGAGTCTGTTAGATTAGTTTAGTGAATCGTAACATCTTTGTTGAACTTGCTTGTTTTCTTTGCTATCTTTATTTCGTAGGAAAAATCTATATATTTAGATTCTCTAATCTTTCAAATCTATATTTACTCATTCTTCATTCTAACCCTCCTATCCAAAACTTTATATTATTTTATTTCCTTTTTCCCTAATTGATCTTTAGACTTGGTTCCTTCCCTGTGGTGAATACTTAGGCAAATAGTTTCAGGATTATTTAAGGGATAATGGTATTTTATCCTAGTGGACACCTCCTTATACACCTCAATACAATGGAGTGTTAGAAAGGAGGAATCGAACCCTACTCGACATGGTCTGGTTCATGATGAGCAAAGTAGAACTCAGCAAATCTTTTTAGGGTTATGCACTTGAGAGCACAATTTATATTCTAAATAGAGTGCCTTCTAAATTAGTTGATCAAACTCCATACGATTTATTGTATGGTATAAAACCTGCTCTTTCTCACCTGAGAGTTTAGGGATGTCCTGCTTATGTAAAGAGGACGAGTTCAGATGAGCTGACAGGTGTCTATTTGTAGGTTACCCTAAGGAGACTATAGGTTATACTTTCTTTGATCCCAAGGAACAAAAAGTCCTTGTTTCCAGAAATGCTCAATTCCTCGAGAAGGAGCATATACTTGTGAAAGCTAGTGGTAGCAATATTGGGCTAAGCACTCAAGAAGATCAAACAGACAATAAACTGATTATACCTACACCTATAACACAACATAGTGTAAGCATGGAACAACTTATTATAACACTGATATTGCGTAGGTCAGGCCGGGCTCCAATCGCTCCTGAGCGATACTATTTTTTCATCTCTGATGATAAGCATCTCTTCCTTATGGAAGATGATGAGCCCAGGACTTACAAGGAGGCAATGGAAGGCTCAGAATCTGACCAATGGCTTACAACTATGAGGTCGGAGATGGACTCTATGTACAAAAATCAAGTTTGGAGCTTGATTTATGCTCCAAGTGGGATTAGGCCCATAGGATGCAAGTGGGTTTTCAAGAAGAAAACTGACATAGCAAGGTTGGTTGCAAAAGGGTACAGTAGAAAAGAAAGCATTGATTATGATGAGACCTTTTCACCGGTGGCCATGCTAAAGTCTATCAAGATACTCCTTGCCATCACCGCTCATTACGATTATGAGGTTTGGAAGATGGATGTGAAGACAGCATTCCTTAATGGGAATCTAGACAGGGAAGTGTTTATGGCACAACTCGAGGGTTTTACATCCAATGATGGCTCAAAGGTATGCAAGTTGCAAAAGTTCAATTATTTACTTAAGCAAGAATCAAGGAGTTGGAATATTAGGTTTGACGAGACAATCCGAGAAATTGGTTTTATGTCAAATGCTAATAAACCATGTGTATATAAGAAGGCTAGTGGGAGTGTGATCATTTTCCTCGTATTATATGTCGATGATATATTACTAATATTCTTTTTCTTCAGACAGTTAAGTCATGGTTGTCAAAGAAGTGTTCCATGAAAGACCTTGGAGAAGCAAATTTTATACTCGGTATAAAGATCTACCGAGATAGATCCAAAACGCTGCTAGGCCTTTCGCAAAGTACGTACATAGACAAGGTTTTAGCTAGATTTAACCTTGAGCAATCAAGAAAGGGTTATCTCGCAATGACTCATGAGATTAACCTTTCTAAATTTGAGTGTTCGAGAACACAAGAGGAGAGACTACGCATGTATGGAATACCCTATGACTCAACTATAAGCTCCATCTTGTATGTTTATGGTATCGGCCTGATGTCTTACATGTGTAAGCGTCACGAGCAGATTTCAATCTGACCCAAGTGAGAAGCACTGGATGGGCGTTAAAACTATCCTCAAGTACTTACGTAGGACTATGGATATGTTTTTAGTATATGGAGAAGGTGATCTCACTTTGAAGGGATACACCGACATCAGTTTTCAATATGACAGGGATGATTATAAGTCCTAGTTAGGTTATGTGTTTATGTTAAACAAAGGGGCAGTTGTTTGGAAAAGATTCAAATAGGATACGACTACCGATTCAACCACAGAATCTGAGTACATAGCTGCTTTAGAAGCGACTAACCAAGCTATCTAGCTTAAGGTATTTGTTGGCGATCTTGGTGTGGTGTCCAACATTATAAATCAAATAGCGGTCTATTGCGATAATAATGGGGCTATTGCTTAAGCAAAGGAACCATGGTCTCGTTAAAAAAAGGACATGTACTTAGAATATACCATCTCATTCAAGTGATAGTAGCTAAAAAAGATATAAATTTAGAATACATCCCGATGGATCAAAATCTAGTGGATGGCTACCTAAGCCATTGACTCAATTCAAACATGACCAACATGTTAACAAGTATGGCATGAGGCACATGAGCAATTAGCTCAGTGCAAGTGGGAGATTGTTAGACATGATGTATGCCCTAGATGCAATTAGGGTGATATATCTTTATTAGCTATAATGTAAAAATAGTTTTGAATTATTATTAATAATAATTAAGGCATCTTTGTTACTTATCAATACTTTCATTTCATTTAGGTATCTCGTTGGTATCACACACACACACACACACACACACACACACACACACACACACACACACACACACACATATATATATATATATATAGTATTAAATATGTATATGCACATTGATAAAACATAGTCCATGATTACTTCATGGCGTGAAAATGCATGGACATAGTGGGAGCTATATGGTGTGAGAACTGCACATACATGTTACTATGAATAGTCTAAATATCCCTAGTCATAGTTTCATTGAGACTGCACATCAATAGAACAAACAGACTAGCATGAGCAGGCTTACTCCTTAGATTATATCCAAACAACCGATCTCATGAGCTAAAGGTGGTACCTTGAGTTAACACATGGATGTATTCGGGTAATACATTGGAGACCATTATAAGATAAATACTTGAAAATAACTATATCCATGTGTTAGTGTCATGTCTTACTGCAGTAGCAGTACAAGTATCCTCAGACCTTAGATACTGGTTACCTTGTGTAGGAGTTGCTATACTTTGGGCCATACTTATTCATACCCTGGCGATCAGGATGACATGGGTGATTACGGATATAGTGATGATCACATGTTGGTAAGACGAGTAGTTAACATGGGATCCATCACTTCTGATATAGTGATATAATGGGAGATGTACCTTAGGGCCCCTTATTGGAGTTACACACTCATAAACCTCTGATCAGAGTATAAGATTGATAGGATGGGTTTCTAGTCAATCTTGATACATAATGGATGAGTGGTGTTCTTCGTGAGCAAGTTTAAATCCAGGATAGCTACGGCTATTACATGAGCTAACACTTAATCCGACCTCAATAAACTAGATGGTACTTAACCTAATAGAAGGAGCATATTATATTAGTTACTAGTGCAGAACTGGATTAAGTCACAAGCACGTGATGTTCCAAATATCGGGGGATCATACACCTTTACTAGAAAGCCGATTTGATCATCTAGAGTTATCGGGGTTCCATATCGGTCTGGAACACTAAGCCTAAAGGTTCCTGGATGGGAAGCCAAGTTTAGGTTAACCTATAGCGATTGCATAATTTGGGATCCTATGAGGTCACACACTTTGTGTTTTTATCGGACTAAGTAAAAAACCTATAAACTAAGTCTATGCCAAAAATATATGAGTTGTCGAATTCGTTAGAAGAATTATTAATTGGTTGGACTGAATTAATAATTAAACTGAATAAAGAGAAAATAGGAAAATATGCACGATGTGGAGCAAGAGAATTTTTCTAGTTGCGAGTGGGCCTTAAACGAACATGGGATGTTCGAAGTAGGGCCTGCTTGGCTACCCCGCAAGCTGAAAAGATCGTGGGCCGCTAGTGGGCTACAGACCCCTAAGTGCTGCCTAGGGCATCGCTTGAGCGGGCCTGCCGCGCAAGCTCGCAAGCTTGGGCTTGCCGCACAAGGCAAGCAGCCGTGGGTTGGGGGGTGTCTAACACTCCCCCTTTTCATTATATATAGGCCTCTAATTTCTCTTTATTCAATACACAAATACTCTTCAGCTTAGCTTTTTCTCTTTGAGTTTGACATCTCTATCTTCATTCATTGTGCGAGATCCTCCACGAGTTTCTCCAAACAAACAAAGAATTCTTTTGAAGGCTCTTTCTAAAGTGAGCCTTCTTGGTTTATTTTCGGGTTGGTCCTCGAGCAGTCTATTAGCTACTATTTACTAACGGGTTCTTCCTCAACGAGGTTTTAGTCGGTGAAGATGCGTGTGGATCAATCATAGAGGCTCTCCTAGTTTGAAAGCTCGTGCTAACGAAGTTCTACTGAATTGTTCTAAGGGAACACTGTCACTAAAAGAGAGAAAGCATGCATCAACTGGTAATGCTCTAAACTTAGATGCTAGGTTTCTATTATAAGCTTTATAAACTTGAAAGCATCTATGGAACGTTTTAACCTAGATTATATCAATCATGGCATGCTTAGGAGATCCGTAGGTTAATTTTAAGTTCTGAAATTCTGCCTTACAACGTTTGCATGTTCAATTACTGTCTTAATTAACCAACAGATTTAACTTCAAAAAATCTCAAAATTCTCACGACCATAAGCATTAGCGCCTCATTTTCCGGAATATAGCATAAGGTGTCATCCACGCATTAGAGAATTGAAACATCATTTGCTAAATTATTGATGCGGAAACCTACGAGAAATCTTAATCGAATACTCGCATCGAATAATTGTTTCAATCCTTCCATGGCTAAGACAAAAATAAAGGGTGAAATTCGATCCCCTTATTTAACCCCTCTACATAGCCGAATAGGGTCCCCAGCGTGCCATTGCTCAAAATAAACGTTATCGAATTCTCCCTACACTCCGACAACCATTTAATCCATCTATTGCTTAATCTCATTCTAAGTAACACCGCATCAATATATTTCTAAAAGATACAATCATACGCCTTCTTGAAATCAAGTTTGATAGCAAAACACGCTTGTCTAATAGAATAAATAGAATGGATTACCTCTGATGCAATAATAAGTAGTCATGAATACTCCTCCCTTTGATAAATGCAAATTGATTTTCCGAAATTAATTCCGGGAGGAGCTGCTTCAAGCGGGCAGCAAGGACTTTGGAAACAATTTTGTAGATCCCATGCCCCAAATATATCGGCCTAAAGTTGCCTAGAGTCGACTATCCTGAAACTTTCTATATAAGAACGGTAAATTATTTTTTAATAGAACATGGAAGCCTCCCAATCGAATAGAAACTATCGAACACAACCATAACACACAGTTTCACTCAGTCCAAAAGTGCTTATAAAAAAAAAAATTAAAACCTTCCGGTCCAGGCTCTTTGCCCTCACTACACGAGTTGAAAGCTTCCCAAACTTCAACCTCGCTGAAAGGCTCAAACAGCCCCCGATTAACTAGATCATTTACTTACTAGAAATTAAGAGAGCTCAGCAAAAACGATACTGACGGTAGCTCCCCAAATAGTTCCGCATAAAAGCCTTATATGGCTGCACTGATAACGTTGAAATCACTCTCCAAGTTTAATTTCCAATTGGCTAATTAGATTCCCTCTAAACCGAGCTAATGCCACTCTATGAAAATTTTTTATGTTACCATCTCTTTATTCAATACACACAGACTCTTCAGCTTAGTTTTTTCTCTCTGAGTTTAACATCTCTTTCCCCATTCATTGTGCGAGATCCTCCATGAGTTTCTCCAAACAAATAAAGAAATCTTTTGAAGGCTCTTTCTAAAGTGAGCCTTCTTGGTTTATTTTCAGGTTGGTCTTCGAGTGGTCTAGCAACTGCTGTTTACTAACGGGTTTTTCCTCAACAAGGTTTTGGTCGGTGAAGATCTGTGTGGATCAATCATAGAGGTTCTTCTAGTTTGGAAGCTCGTGCTAACGAAGTTCTACCGAATTGCTCTAAGGGAACACTGTCACCAAAAGAGAGAGAGCATGCATCAATTGGTAATGCTGTAAACTTAGATGCTAGGTTTCTTTTATAAGCTTTATAAACTTAAAAGCATCTATGGAACATTTTAACCTAGATTATATCAATCATGGTGTGCTTAGGAGATCCTTAAGTTAATTTTAAGTTTTCTTTTGCATGTTCAATTACTATCTTAATTAACCAACAGATTTAACTTTATAACATCTCAAAATTCTCACCACCATAGGCATTAGTGCCTCATTTGCCAGAATAAAGCATAAGGTGTCATCCATGAATTGGAGAATTGAAACATCATTTGCCGAATTATTGATGCGGAAACCTAGGAGCAATCCCAATCGAATACTCGCGTCGAACAATTGTTTCAATCCTTCTATGGCCAAGACAAAAATAAAGGGATGAAATTGGATCCCCTTGTTTAACCCCTCTACATAGCCAAATAGGGTCCCCCAGCGTGCCATTGATCAAATAAACATTACTGAATTCCCCCTACACTCCGACAACCATTTAATCCAATTCTAAGTAATGCCACATCAATATATTTCTAAAAGATACAATCATACGCCTTCTTGAAATCAAGTTCAATAGCAAAACACGCTTGTCTACTAGAATAGATAGAATGGATTAACTCTGATGCAATGAACAAGCAGTCATGAATACTCCTCCTTTTGATAAATGCAAATTGATTTTCCGAAATTAATTCTGGGAGGAGCCGCTTCAAGCGGGCAGCAAGGACTTTGGAAATAATTTTGTAGATCCCATGCACCAAATATATCGGCCTAAAGTTGCTTAGAGTCGATGATCCTGAAACCTTCGATATAAAAACGGTACAAAAATGTTTTGATAGAACATGGCAGCCTCCCAATTGAATAGAAACTATCGAACACCTCCATAACACATGGTTTCAACTCAGTCCAAAAGTGTTTATAAAAAAAGAAATTAAAACCTTTTGGTCTAAGCGCTTTGCCGTCACTAAAAGAGTTGACAGCTCCCCAAACTTTAGCCTTTCTGAAAGGCTTAACCAGCCCCCGATTAACCCGATCATTTACTTGCTAGAAATTAAGAGAGCTCGGCAAAAACGGTACTGATAGTAGCTCTCCAAACAGTTCCGCATAAAAGCCTTGTATGACTGTACTGATAACGTTGAAATCACTCTCTAAGACTCCATTAATTTCTAATTGGCTAATTCGATTCCCTCTAAACCGAGCCGATGCCACTCTATGAAAAATTTTATGTTATCGTCCCCTAGTAATGCCCATTTGACCCGACATTGTTGGTAATGGATATTCTCAAGACAAAGCCTATCTATAGCCAATTGGGACCAGATACTACATAATTCCAAACCACTCAACCCATCAATTAGGCGGATAGCCGAACTTGAAGTTAGTGCCACAACTCTACTCTCAAGCGATTTGATTTTCCCCTCCAAGTTCTCAAAATTTGTTGAATGACATGGTCTAATCGAATCCCTTAATTTACCAAGCTTGAAATCCACATCCATGTTAGGCCATTTTCTACCAATTCTTTCCCACTTCGATTTAATATATGGTAAAAAGTCTGAATTATCCCACCAACAGTTAAGTGAACGGAAGGGACTCACCCCTAAATGTGCAACAATATGAGATAAAAAGGCAATAGGTAGATGGTCTGAAAGAGACGAATCCACCATCGATAAACTCAACAATGGCCACATATCAAGAATCTCCCCTGAAACTAGCACCCCGTCAATTCGGAAAAAGGACTGTGAGTTCGACCATGTATAATCCCTACCACTAAGAGGAACATCATAAAGCCCATTGTTATTGATAAAATTTCTAAATGAAAGCATCGAATTAGAATCACCACCACCAATCGTTCAGAACTAAATAGCACTTCATTAAATTCGTTGTAAACAATTACTTTATGATAATCTCTAATAACCTTAGACAACTCATCCATGTAATTGCACGGCCCGTAAACACACACAGCATGGACGTCAAACTGTTCCGTAACCAAGTGCATCAACAACCACCTCTCAGCTACTCTCAACACATTCCCCCGAATCAAAGATGAATTCCATGAGATAAGCAAGCCTCCCGAGTGGCCCTGAGATGGTATATAGCAAGCCAAAACATCATTATGATCCCAATAGTTTCAAATAATTTGATCACTAATGTCAGCACCTTAGTCTCAATAAGAACAAAAAATTGCAATTTCCATTTTCTTATTAACGGTCTAACCAAAAACTATTTGGCCCCATTTGCAATCCCACCACGACAGTTCCAACACAAAAAAATTAAAGACATAATCAATAGTAAAAAAACCTCATTACCTTCCCGAACACATCAGCCCCATCTATCCTCAAGCGCCTTAACAATAACGTCAATATGTTGTTCCTCGAAGATGCCTAACTTCTCACCAACGTTAAAGGTCATTACTTCCTCGCTATACCTTTGAACATTCTCGCTCTCCCTTAATATTATTCTATTCATATTTGATATGTCCGGGCTGGAAGAGCCCGACCCCACCTGATTCTCTTCCCTATGTGCATTATCCTCTACTTCGTTGCACCCCGATAAACTCATAATGGGATGAACAGGCCTGTTGTCCATCTCCGGTACCCAACTACCATTAGACCGCGTTGAGAGGCCCTTTGAGCCACTATCCCACTTCTGGAAACAACCCCCACTTAACTGAACCGGTGATCCAAAACTTTCTGATTCCTCAAACTCTGAGCAGCTCTTGTTTGAGGTGACAGATTGATAGCCCGACTCTTCGTAGTGGCTGCAGCTTACACCTTGCCTAAATTTCGCCATATTCACTACCTCGGTCTCCCCAATATCAAGCTTGAATGACTTCCCCATTGCACCCTCGGGGACCGAAATAGACACAAAACCATGTCTAATCTATTGGGGCAATTGAAATCACAATCAACCGCAATAACTCGGCTAAATCTCGAATCTAGCTTCCTGACCAATGGCTCACACAAAATTGCCGATGAAATCCCCATCAAGTCTAGATACATTATACATTCTAATGAAGAAAATTCATTCAATAGGGGTAACACCTCTGAAAAATATGCATCATTACCTTCCAATCCTCCTCCAAAAACTCATCCTTACATTCCTTAGAATGAAAACCGAGAATCAGACACTCTCCTCCCATCGGAGCTGCAAACTCTATGTCGAAACCTCTCTCCCTTACCAACCCTAAAACATCATGTACATGGGAAATATCACATAGTCTTCCCATGCAAGCACGTACTTTCCACTATGCAATCTTAACAACTAGATTCGAGCTTAGGCTAGACTCCATCCTCTCCTTGGCAATCATCCCTGTTTTGGAATTCTTCTCAACCCCAACCGAAGCACTTTCATTCCCCACTTTCTTAGGGACCCAGGACACAACATTCGCATAGCTTCTATCACCTCGCAACGACTCACTAAACACCCTTACTGATTTCGGTTTTACTGCAGGTTTTTCCCTACTCTGAACGAAAACCAGCCTAGAGTATCTAGCCACGAACGCCCTTAGTTTTACAATACCTATTGAGATAGAGTTCAGCTGGTATAGTGCTTCTTGCACCGTTAGAGAATTATCGAGAGTAAGAAATCCGAAGTTAAGGTTCCTCCAATTCCTTTCCCTAGCAACATACAAGTAGCCAATGACACCAATCCTTTTGAAAACATGTTTCATGGATTCGCCGTCATAGCTATTCGGAAAGTTTTTAAAGTACAGTTTTGGTAAAGAGGGTGTTTGGCTCGGGTTTGTGTTTAGGTTTAGGTTTTCCGGCAGCACCTGGAAAGGCGACTGGGCCTTGCTAATTCGATCATAATAACTGTCGAGGATAGGGTTGGTGCGATGGTGATTCTAGTTAGTTTGGTGAAATCGGCGGCTAGGGTTAGGGTGGTTCATGGCGGTGTCACCCCTTTTTCTAAATGTGTGTGTTTATTTATTCATACTTGTCTCAGTTTGTTTGAGTTGGTTTAAAGTGTGCCATGACCTAATTGTCAGGTGTCCCTGAATATAGTTGGCTGTTATGTAATTACCAATTGTTAATATGGACTGTATTCCATTGATTGTTTGACTTGCCTCTGTGTGGCCTTAAGATGTATGAGCATAATCTGCTGACGGTTTTCATGTCTCTTTCACGCACTTGGATATTGGTTTTAGGCATAATAATATTTGCAGCCACTAATAT